>JAJPUD010000089.1:696385-716961 GCA_023553655.1 Myrmecobius fasciatus
CACAAGAAACATCAGATCTAGAAAGAGAAGAAGAAAAAAACAACCTAAGAAGGAAAACAAAATGCATGGAAATATTCACAGAAAGCGTTAAAATGCTGTGTTGTGGTTCACTCTCAGTTCCCACAGGCCACTCTCTGGATGTATATGACTATCTTCATCGCAGAACAACTGGTTTGAATCACATCATTGTTGAAGAGAACCATGTCCATCAAAATTGATCATCGTATAATCTTGTTGCTGTGTATAATGTTCTCCTGGTTCTGCTGATTTCACTCAGCATCAGTTCATGCAAGTGCTCTCCAGTCCTCTCTGAAATCCTCCTGCTGGTCATTTCTTACAGAACAATAATATTCCATAACATTCATATACCATAATTTATTCAGCCATTCTCCAATTGATGGGCATCTTTTCAATTTCCAGTTTCTTGCCACTACAAAAAGGGCTGCCACAAACATTTTTGCACATGTGGGTCCCTTTCCCTCCTTTAAAATCTCTTTGGGATATAGGCCCAATAGAAACACTGCTGGGTCAAAGGGTATGCACTGTTTGATAACTTTTTGAGCATAGCTCCAAATTGCTCTCCAGAATGGTTGGATCTGTTCACAGTTCCACCAACAATGTATCAGTGTCCCAGTTTTCCCACATCCCCTCCAACAGTTATCATTATCATTTCCTGTCATTTTAGCCAATCTGACAGGTGTGTAGTGGTATCTCAGAGTTGTCTTAATTTGCATTTCTCTGATCAATAGTGACTTGGAGCACCTTTTCATGTGACCAGAAATAGTTTCAATTTCTTCATCTGAAAATTGTCTGTTCATATCTTTTGACCATTTATCCATTGGAGAATGGATTGAATTCTTATGTATTTGAGTCAATTCTCGATATATTTTAGAAATTAGGCCTTTATCAGAACCTTTGGATGTAAAAATATTTTCCCAGTTTACTGCTACCCTTCTAATCTTGTCTGCATTCATTTTGTTTGTACAAAAACTTTTTAATTTGATATAGTCAAACTTATCTATTTTGTGATTAATGATGACCTCTAGTTCTTCTTTGGTCACAAATTCCTCCCCCCTCCACAGGTCTGAGAGGTAAACCATCCTACATTGTTCTAATTTGTTTATAATATCATTCTTTATGCCTAGATCATGAATCCATTTTGACCTTATCTTGGTATATGGTGTTAGGTGTGGGTCAATGCCTAATTTCTTCCATACTAGTTTCCAATTATCCCAGCAGTTTTTGTCAAATAGTGAGTTTTTATCCCAAAAGCTGGAGTCTTTGGGTTTATCAAACACTAGATTACTATTGTCATTGAGTATTTTGTCCTGTGAACCTAACCTATTCCACTGATTCACTACTTTATTTCTTAGCCAGTACCAAATGGTTTTGGTGACCACTGCTTTATAATATAGTTTTAGATCTGGTACAGCTAGGCCACCCTCATTTGCATTTTTTTTCATTAATTCCCTTGAAATTCTTGACCTTTTGTTTTTCCAGATGAATTTTGTTGTTATTTTTTCTAGTTCAGTTAAATAATCTCTTGGGAGTTTGATTGGTATAGCACTAAATAGATAGATTAGTTTAGGTAGTATTGCCATCTTTATTATATTCGCTCGACCTATCCAAGAGCACTTGATGTTTTTCCAATTGTTTAGATCTGACTTTATTTGTGTGGGGAGTGTTTTGTAGTTTTGCTCATATAGATCCTGACTTTATGAAAGCTTTTTCTTTGCAAAATATATGCATGGGTAATTTTTCAACATTGACCCTTGCAAAGCTTTCTGTTACAAATTTTTCCCCCCTAACCTCCTCCCCTCCCCTAGATGGCAGGAAGTCTACTACATATTAATTATGTTAAAATACTTGACAAATCGAATATGTGTATACATATTTTTACAGTTATCTTGTTGTGCAAGAAAAATGGGATCTACAAGAAAAAAAATCTGAGAAGGGAAACATAATGCAAGTAAACATCAAGAGAGAGCATGAAAATGTTATGTTGTGGTCCACATTTCATATCCCGCTCTCTGGGTGTATATGGCTTTCTTCACTGAACAATTGGAACTGGTTTGAGACATTTCATTGTTGCAGAGAGTCATGTCCATCAGAATTGTTCATCGTATAATCTTGTTGTTGCCGTGTATAATGATCTCCTGGTTCTGCTCATTTTGCTCAGAATCAATCCATGCAAGTCTGTCCAGGCCTCTCTGAAATCGTCCTGCTGGTCATTTCTTACAGAACAATAATATTCCATGACATTCATATACCATAATTTATTCAGCCAATCCCCAACTGATTGTGCCTAAGATCTTCTGATAGATATCTGCCAAGGGCTTATCTAAGTCTGGTTTTACCAATAGTAACTGAAACTTGGGACAGTTCCTTCCCAACTCCTTCATCAAAACATATCTGCCTTGACCTCTCTTCCCTTGGGACTCTAGTTTTAATAATTTACAACTAGCTAATCTGATTAATAATAATTGTGGTGATGTGCTAATGGGAATCAATATACTGGCAATTTGTGCATCTTGTTGGTATGTGGGATGGATACTAGACCTCCTTACTCAAATTGACTACTCAGAAGCATCTTCAAATACAAGCAGGAAGCATTTATTTGACCCTTGAAAGGAGAGGTCCAAGCACACAGCTGAGCCTTTCAGTTCCAATCTCCCAGTGTGGTGTCTGGCAGCGAGTAGATAATAATGAATTGGTTAAATAGCAAAAGACTTGGGTTCATTGGATGGACTGAAAAGGAAGCAACTATTGACCAATAATCAGCAATGCTGTCTACTTTCTGTGGTACATATAACTTCCTGAAGCTTAGACTTAGGGTCTGGTTATCAAACTGTGCATACCCTTTGACCCAGCAGTGTTTCTACTGGGCCTATATACCAAAGAGATCTTAGAGGAGGGAAAGGGCCCCACATGTGCAAGAATGTTTGTGGCAGCCCTTTTTGTAGTGGCAAGAAACTGGAAACTGAATGGATGTCCATCAGTTGGAGAGTGGCTGAATAAATTATGGTATATGAATGTTATGGAATATTATTGTTCTGTAAGAAACGACCAGCAGGATGATTTCAGAGAGGCCTGGAGAGACTTGCATGAACTGATGCTGAGTGAAATGAGCAGAACCAGGAGATCATTATACACACCAATAAGACTATACGATGATCAATTCTGATGGACATGGTTCTCTTCAACAATGATGTGATTCAAACTAGTTTCTATTGTTCAGTGATGAAGATAGTCATATACATCTGGAGAGAGGCCTGTGGGAACTGAGTGTGAACCACAACACAGCATTTTAACGCTTTCTGTGAATATTTCCATGCATTTTGTTTTCCTTCTTAGGTTTTTTTTTTTTTTCCTCTCTTTTTGGATCTGATGTTTCTTGTGCAGTAAGATAACTGTATAGATATGTATACATATATTGGATTTGTCATATAATTTAACATATTTAGCATGTATTAGATTACCTGTCATCTAGGGGTGAGGGGTGGGGGGAAGGAGGGGAAAAGCTTGGAACAAAACAAAAAAAAATGTTTTGCAAAGGTCAATGTAGAAAAATCACTCATATGTTTTGTAAATAAAAAGCTTTTAATAAAAAAAATGATTGAGACTTAGGGTCTGACCATTTCTGTCTTACAGCTCTCCAAGAAAAGGGATCACGTGACTTCTTAAAACTTAGGCCAAGGGTCTGACCCACTCCATCTCATAGACTTTTTGAGAAATCTTCACCTGGTCCCATTTATTGGGTTGGGGAACTATGGAAAGAATAGATTAATTCAGTTTTGCTGGACATAATATCTGGTATATTGTAATGTTCCAGGAGAAACTGAGGCAGTATCACACATTGGAGATTAGGTAATATTTTAGTGATAGTAATTTGAGAGTTCAGAATCCATAGCTATAGAGCAGGACTGCTAGGACTCTTGACTCAAAGCACACAGTCCATTGAGAGTTTAGACTGGCAGCCAATAGCCAGCCATCTGGATCTCAAAGTAGATCCAGCCCTCTATTGAGGGGTATCCAGGATTTTATAAGACTACGATGCTCAGGGGAACAAAGAGCTCACAGGGCAGAAGGAGGGGTTGGGCACTGGGGAGACTGGAATTCAAGGAAAGGACTATCCAGTTCTGACAGGTTGGGGGTATGAAGGATCATAAATTGTGATGTTTGGGAAGAAGCTAGGAGACATTAAGTCTGAAGCCAAAAGTATGTCTAGGTATTTGAAATGGGCCATCTGGAGGTTTTATGACTCTTTGGAATGCTAGCCCAATTATTTCTGATGGTCAGAAAGGGGGGATTTGCTATTGAGGCAGAACAATTAAGGGAAACTGAGACAGAGCAATTGAGGGAAACAGAGACATGAAACTGTGACACAACAACATATTAGGCACTCAATAAAAATTTATTTGAATGAATGAATTCTTAATGTTGGGAATATAGGTAATATGACAAACTTTTTTTTTTGAAGAGTTGGCATGCCCTAAATCCCCTCATATGGGCCAAAGCAGTGTAGTACAATCAGTGGTGCACTTGGAGTCAGTTGTAGACCTGATTTCAAAGCCTACCTCTAACACTTTTTAGCAGCATGATCCCTGGCACTTTGCAAAATGTGTCTTAAGTGCCAATTTCCTCTTTGGTGTGAGAGAAAGAGAAAGAGAGATTCACACATAGAGAAAGGCAGAGATAATAGCTGCAATGCCTACCTTAAAGGATGGTTGTAAGATTTAAATGTTATAAAGCTGTGGTATCAAACTCAAGAAGAAATGGGTCCCAGTAGGCATCCATAAGACCATAAACTAACACTGCATTGTATTGTATTGCATTTGTTAAATATTTTCCAATTAAAATTTTAATTTTAAACTGGTTTGGGGAGGGGAAGCTAGGTGGTACAGTGGATAGAGCACCAGCCCTGAAGTCAGGAGGACCTGAGTTCAAATCTGATCTCGGACACTTAACACTTCCTAGCTGTGTGACCCTGGGCAAGTCACTTAACTCCACTTGCCTCAGGGAAAAAAAGAATTGTTTGGGCAGCACTTGGGAGTATTGTCTATTGTTTATGTACCACCCTTGACCCCACACCCCCTCTCAAGTTTGACACTTCAGCTATAAAGCACCTTTGTAAATTCTGAAGTGTTATAAAAAAATTGAGATGATGCTTATGACTTCTTTCAGTATGTCTGACTTTGAAAATCATCCTGGAGTAACTGGAAATGTGTTTTCACAAAACACAAAGTTGTGTTTTTTTGTTTTTGTTGTTTTTTTTCACAATTTTTTTTTTTTTTTTTTTTTGCTGAGGCAATTGGGGTTAAGTGACTTGCCCAGGGTCACACAGCTGTTACATGTCTGAGATCAGATTTGAACTCAGGTCCTCCTGACTTCAGGGCTGGTGCTCTATCCACTGCGCCACCTCGCTGCCCCTTTTCACAAATTTTTTAAAAATTTTTTTCTAATTACATGTAAAGATGAATCAACATTCATCTTTATAAAATTTTGAATTTGAAATGTTATAACCTCCCTTCCTCCTATCTCTCCTCCCCAAGATAAGCACGGACATAGGTTATATATATGCAATCATGTTAAAAATGTATTTCTACACTAATCATGTTGTGAAAGAAAAATCAGAACAAAAAAGAAAAACCATGAGAAAGAAAAAAATTTTAAAGTGAAAATAGTATGTTGGGTTTTCATTCAGAATCTATAGTTTTTTCTCTGGATGTAGATAACATTTTATGTGCATGGTGAATCTTTTGGAATTGTCGTGGATCATTGTATTGCTGAGAATAGCTAAGTCATTCACAATTCTTCATGTGATTTCCCATACTGCTTGATTTCTGGATGAGGAAGTAGAAAAGGGGAAAAAAAACAAACAAAAGAACATACCTTGGTCCTAATTCAATAATAAGTTATTAAAAGCAAGAGAGAAATAATTATATCTGTAGCACTTGATCTCATCAGTTCTTTGGAGTTGGTTCAAATGTTAGTTCTATGAAGATAATTCTCAGATCTATATATCCAGCCCTAGTCTCTCTTCTGAGCATCACCAACTGCTTTTCAGACATCTGTATATGTATGTTTTGTAAGCATTTCAAACTGAACATGTCTAAAACAGAAAAAATTCTTTTCCTCCCAAGCCCTCCCCCTCTCCAAACTTCACTTTTGCTATCAAGAGCACTGCCAGGGGTATGATATAACTGGCTCATAGAAACTCCAGAGTTGATTGTTAAAGTGTGAGCATTTAGACCTTCAAAATCAGCGAAAGCTATAACTCAGGGCTTGATTATTGTTTTATTGATTATTCATATTAAAGAAAGGGGTGGGAGAAATTATCCTATGGCAGATTAAATTTAGAGGTATGTCACAAATACAGTACCTCTCTTCCATTTCCCCAGAGTTGGTTGTTAAAATTTATCAGAATATCCTGGGGAACTCTCATCTTTCTACTCACCCAGGATTATAATCTTCTGTTATCTCAACTTCTTAGTCATATTCACACTACATATATCCAGTCTGTTACCAAATATTATCATTTCTATCTTAACATCACTTGATTATATCTTTTCTCCACTTAAAAAGCCATCATCCTAGTTCAGGATGTCATTGGTTTTCCCTTGGATTACTTCAGTGGTTTTCTAATTGGTCTCACTGCCTCAGTTCTTTCTCCATTCCAATCTGTCATTCACTCTTTTTCCAAGATGATTTTCCTAAATCACTTTACATCCCTTACCTCTAAGATCAAATATAAATTCCTTTGCTTGACATTTAAATGTCTTCATAATTTGGCCCATTCCTACTTGTTGAGTCTTATCCTTTACTTTTCTCATACCTGCTGTGATCCAACAACACTCTCCTAATTGTTGTTCTGTACACAAGACCCTCCATTTCCCTTCTTTGTGCCTTTATGCTGATTATCTCCCATGTCTAGAATGCTCTTTCTCCTTATCTTTACCTTTTAGTTTTCCTGGCTTCCTTTAAATCTCCACATTTCATCTTTGCAGACCATTTTTCCTAGTCCCTGTAGCTATTAATACCTTTCCCTATAAAACTACTTCTCTTTTACTCTGTATATATCTTCTACATAACTAATTATTGACATCTTGACTCCCCCATTAGTATGTGAGCCTTTTGAGGGAAGGGGCTACTTTTGTTTCTCTGCATTTTCAGTGAATTTTCATTGACTGGAACATAGTAAGTAATATAAAAAGGGTTTTTTTTGTTTGTTTGTTCATTAGTTGATATGGGATAGTTATCTATGATATAAACAAAAGGACAAATTATTGTGAAGATTATAATTATCATTGAATAATTCTACATTTCAAGGCTGCAATCATTACAACATTCACAAACAAGAACATCTGGTGAACCCCACCATTTATAGGGAATCTCTCTTCCATTTGAACTCTATACATGACACTCCCACAATAGTGGCATCATATTTCAAGAAATTATAAAGGAAACCTGTTCCCATACCCTAGATCCAGAGAGTGAGATAGAGATGGAAAGAATCCATCAATCACCTTCTGAAAGTGATTCCAAAATGAAAATTCTTAGGAATATTATAGGCAAATTCTAGAGTTCCCAGGTCAAGGAGAAAATATTGTAAGTAGACAGAAAGAAACCATTCAAATATCCTGGATCTATAGTTAGGATCACACAAGATTTAGTAGCTTTCATATTAAAGGGCCAGAGAACTTGGAATAAATGTTCTGGAAAACAAAGGAGCTAGGATTACAATTGAGAATAATCTACCTACTCCTTCAGGAAGAAAAATAGGAATTTAAGCATTGGGCCTTTTACACATTCCTAATGAAAATACCAGAGCTGAATAGAAAAATTGGTGTTCAAACACAAGATGCAAAAGAAGCATAAAAAGGTAAATGTAATAAAATTAAATTGTTTGTATTCTATATGGGAATATGATTTATGCAGTTCCTAATAACTTTATCATTATTGGGGCAATTAAAAGAAGTATACATAGACAAAGGCCATGGATATGAATCAATTATGTTTCAATGATTTTCTCCACCCCCACCCCAAAATGAAGAGGTAAGAGAGATGTACTGGTTGAAGGAGGAAGGGAGAGGTAGAATGGTAGAAGAAAGTTTCTTACATAAAAGAGGGAGATATTGGGGGAGGGGAGGTAGGAGATAAGCAGAAGATGATAAAAGAGAAAGTGGGTTAAGAGAAGCAGCAGTCAAAAGCAAAACAGACTTTTGAGGAGGGATAGCTTAAAAAGAGTGAAAGATAGGATGGGGAGAAACACTCAATTAGTAATCATAATTATAAATGTGAATAGGAGGAGCTCATGTATAAAATGGAAGTGGATAAAGAAATAGATTAGAAAACAGAGTCAAAAAAAAAAAAGAAAAAAAACAGTTCAACAATATGTTGTTTATAAGAGATACACTTAAACAGAAAGATACAGAGAGTTAAAATAAAGGACTAGAGCAAACTCTATTATACTTCAGCTGAAGTAAAAAGAAGGGAGTAGCAATCATCATCTCAGACAAGCAAAAGCAAACCCAAAATTTAAAAAATAAGCAGGAATGCTATATTTTGCTAAAAGGTACTCTAGATAATGAAATAATATAAAAAAATTTACAGCAAATTTCTCTGATAAAGGCCTTATTTCTCAAATGATCAAAGGATATGAATGGGCAGTTTTCAAAAGAATAAATCAAATCTATTTTTACATGTACTTGGAAAATATTTAATGAAAACATATTTTTAAAAATGAGTTTATATTTTAAACACATGTTGCCCTTGGCTGCCATATTCCTGCTTGGCAAGGTAATAAAGTATTTGCAGTTTGAAATAGTTTCTCTGATATTTGTCATTCTTTTAGTGACAAGTATTTAAATCAGTTAACTTCCTTATGGAACAGTTATAATCTTTGTTAATTTGTTCTTTTGCCCATTTTCTACTTTTCAACAACGTCTGGCTTAATTGAGTCAGGTTAGAATTAGTTAAATAAAACTCCATATCATTCCCTTTCATTCATTCTTTTAATTTGATAATGATCTTGAAAATAAATAAATAAATAAATAAGATAATGATCTTGATCTTTGTTCTAACAAGCTGATGGTCTAACAGGGCACAAACTAGTAGTTCAGAAATGACTCCTATATCAGTAACTAGTAACACACACACACACAAAATCAACAATCAATTTCAATTTTATGAGGTTATTTGGTGTTTGCAATGTCCAATTTGCTGTAATTCAAGATCTAGAATCGCTCAAACGCCTTTGGCCTGATTCCTCAGACAGTAAAAACCAAGTGGAGTCCATTGTGCAGTCTATTATATATAGTTGGGTAAGCAACACATAGACTTATCATATCAGCATATACACATAGACATGAATAAGTATTTCTGTGTGTATATATCATAGGTATTATACACACACACATACACACATCAAAGAAATGTATGAATGGAAAAGGTGAACTGGTAATGTAGGAAAAGTTAGGGAAAAGCAAGACTCCATGTTCCTTTGGTATCCAGATATTTAGAGGAAGAGAAAGTATATGTTGTCCCTCATTTTGTTTCTATTTGAGCCTCCTAATACTAAATTTATGAGAAATGTTTTATGTAAGGTGCTTTGTAAACTTGAAAATGCTGTTCAGATTTAAATTGTTGCTATATCATCATTATTATTATTCAATCATAACAGATGTAGTCATGGTTTAAGAGGGAAAAAAAAATATTGCTTCATACCTGATCCCACAGCCAAGCCATTATGTCAGTAAATTAGTAAACATTCATTAAGCACCTATTATGTGGCAGACACTGTACTGAGAGTGCTGGGGATAAAGAGAGAAGCAAAATCCCTTTCTTCAAGAAGCTCACAATTTAATAGAGGAGACAGTAAGCAAATTAATATGTAGGAAAAATAGGAAATAGAGGAAAGGCAGTAGAATTATGAGTTTTAGGATAGGTTTTCTGTCAAAAGTGGGATTTTAGTTGGAATTTGAAAGAGATGGGAGGTGAAGAGGAAGAGCATTACAGTCATGGGAAACATGTAAAGAAAAGGCCAAGAATTGAGATGGAATCCCTTATTAATGGAACGGCAAGGAGGCTAGTGTCATTGATTTAAAGAAAACATAGTGGGGAGTAAGGTATAAGAAAAGTTGGTGAAGGGCATAATTGAATGTCAAATAGAACATTTTGTGTTTATCCTAATGGTGATAGGGAGCCATTGGAGTTTGTTGAGTAAGGAGATGATATGATTCGATCTGGGTTTTAGAAAAAACTCTTTAGTGACTAAATGGAAAGTGGATTGGAATGGGATACAAATTGGCAGGCAGACCAATCAGCAGGCTATTAAAATAGTCCAAGTGTAAAGTGTTGAGGGCCTGAAACAGGCCCCTCGTATCAGAAAAGAAAAGGGGGCATATTTTGGATATACCTATAGAGTCATTAAACAGAATTACTTTTTTTTTTATTAAAGCTTTTTATTTGTATAACTTATGTATGGGTAGTTCCCCAGCATTGATCTTTACAAAGCTTTCCACTACAAATTTTACCCCCAGTCCCCTCCCCTCCCCTAGATGGCAGGAAGTCCACTACATGTTAATAATGTTGAAATACTTGACAAGTTGTGCAAGAAAAATCCTATCTACAAGAAAAAAAAATCAGAGAAGGGAAACATAATGCAAGCAAACATCAATAGAGAGCATGAAAATGTTACGTTGTGGTCCATATTTCATATCCCTCTCTCTGGGTGTATGTGGCTTTCTTCACTGAACAATTGGAACTGGTTTGAGACAATTCTTTATTGCAGAGAGCCATGTCCATCAGAATTGATCATCATATAGCCTTGCTGTTGCTATGTATAATGATGATCTGGTTCTGCTCATTTCGCTCAGCATCAGTTCATGCAAGTCTCTCCAGGCCTCTGAAATAATCCTGCTGGTCGTTTCTTACAGAGCAATAATATTCCATAACATTCATATACCATAATTTATTCAGCCACTCTCCAATTGATGGGCATCCCTTCAGTTTCCAGTTTGTAGCCACTACAAAAAGGGCTGCCACAAACATTCTTGCACATGTGGGTCCCTTTCCCTCCTCTAAGATCTCTTTGGGATATAGGCCCAATAGAAACGCTTCTGGGTCAAAGGCTATGCACAGTTTGATAACTTTTTGAGCATAGTTCCAGATTGCTCTCCAGAATGGTTGGATCTGCTCACAGTTCCACCAACAATGTATCAGTGTCCCAGTTTTCCCACATCCCCTCCAACATTTGTCATTATCTTTTCCTTTCATTTTAGCCAATCTGACAGGTGTGTAGTAGTACCTCAGAGTTGTCTTAATTTGCATTTTTCTGATTAGTAGTGATTTGGAGCAACTTTTCATATGACTAGAGATGGTTTTAATTTCATCATCTGAAAACTGTCTGTTCATATCCCTTGACCACTTATCTATTGAAGAGTGACTTGAATTCTTATATGTATGAGACAATTCTCTATATATTTTAGTTACTTTTTTTAAATTAAAACTTTTTATTTGCAAAACATATGTATGGGTAATTCTTCAACATTGACCCTTACAAAGCTTTGTTACAAATTTCCCCCCCCACCCACTCCCCACTCCTCCCCTAGATGGCAGGAAATCCACTACATGTTAATTATGTTAAAATACCTGATAAATCGAATATATGTATACCTATTTCCACACTTATTGTTGTGCAAGAAAAATCACATCTACAAAAAAAAATCTGAGAAAGGAAACACAAGGCAAGCAAACATCAACAGAGAGCATGGAAATGTTATGTTGTGGTCCACATTTCATATCCCTCTCTCTGGGTGTATATGGCTTTCTTCACTGAACAATTGGAACTGGTTTAAAACATTTCATTGTTGAAGAGAGCCATGACCATCAGAATTGATCATCATGTAATACTGTTGTTGCTGTGTATAATGATCTCCTGGTTCTGCTCGTTTCACTCAGCATCAGTTCATGTCTCCCCAGGCCTCTCTGAAATCGTCCTGCTGGTTTTTCTTATAGAACAATAATATTCCATAACATTCATATACCATAATTTGTTCAGCCATTCTCCAATTGATGGGCATCCATTCAGCTTCCAGTTTCTAGCCACTACAAAAAGGGCTACCACAAACATTTTTGCACATGAGGGGCCCTTTCCTTTCTTTAAGATTTCTTTGGGATATAAGCCCAGGAGAAACACTGTTAAATCAAAGGGTATGGACAATTTGATAACTTTTTGAGCATAGCTCCAAATTGCTCTCTAGAATGGAGATCTGTTCACAGTTCCACCAACAATGCATCAGTGTCCCAGCCTTCTCACATCCCCTCCAACATTCGTCATTATCTTTTCCTGTCATTTTGGCCAATCTGACAGGTGTGTAGTGGTATCTCAGAGTTGTCTTAATTTGCATTTCTCTGATCAATAGTGATTTGGAGCACCTTTTCATATGACTAGAAATAGTTTGAATTTCATCATCTGAAAATTGTCTGTTCATATCCTTTGATCATTTATCAATTGGAGAATGGCTTGAATTCTTATAAATATGAGATAATTCTCCATATATATTTAGAAATGAGACCTTTATCAAAACCCTTAAATGTAAAGATGATTTTCCAATTTGTTGCTTCCCTCCTAATCTTGTCTGCATTAGTTTTGTTTGTACAAAAATTTTTAACTTAATATAGTCAAAATTATCTATCTGGTGTTCAATTAAGAGTTCCAGCTCTTCTTTGGACATAAATTTAATTCCATCTCCATAGGTCTGGCAGGTAAACCACACTACAACAGAATTATTTCTTAATGATTAATACTTTTTCTTCATCTGCAAAATGGGTATCTATGACAGGAATGTTATGAGATCAAGTGAAGGAAAATATATAAAATCTCTTTGAAAACTCTAAAATGCTACTCAAATATAACCTCTTATTCCTATTAAAGGCAGAAAGGAGACTATTATGAATTGATTAAGAAATTAAAATCTGACTTGGCCTTTTCTAAACCATAACATTAGACCTACAGAAGGATCAATATATAATGGTTAGAGTGCAAAACTTAGCATGGGCAAGTTGCTAATAAGAGTTTTACAGGAGTTTTAGATAAAGTTTTAAAGCCTGATTTTTACCACTATTCTTCTTGCACTCTCTTTGGAAAGTGATTGTTTTTTGCATTCTTTCAGAGTTAGAAAACAAGAGTCCCGTGTTTATTATATTTCCTTAAACAGATCACTTAACTTTTCTGTGTTGGGGTATTTCCAATCATAAAAGATGAATAATTGATCCAAGTTTGTGGGAGAAGAACACAGTATTGGACAAAAATTACTGGGAAAATTGGAAATCAATTTGGTAGAATTACACATAGACCATATCTTGCATTTCATACCAAGAGAAATTCAAAATAGATACATGATTTAGATGTAAATGGTCTAAAATGATCTAAATCATTATTAATTATAGAAATGCAAATCAAAACAATTCAGAGATACCACATTGCATCTATCATTTTGGCTAATATGACAGAAAAGGAAAATTAGAAATAGGAAGGGATGTTCTGGGACATCAGTATTATTATTAGTAGAGTTGTGACCTGATCTAATCATTCTGGAAGACAATTTGGAATTATGCCCAAAGGACTATAAAACTGTGCATACCTTTTGATCGAACGATACCACTACTAGATCTATATCCTAAAGAGATAAAACATTTGTACAAAAATAACTACTTTGTAATGGCAAAGAATTGTTGAGGGAATGCCCACTAATTGGTTGAATAATTCGTGTTATATGATTGGGATGCAATACTATTGTGCTTTTAAAAACAAGGGGTAGCTTCTCAAAAATGCAGTGATTCAAGGCAATTCCAATAGATAGGATGGAAAATGCTATCCAGAGAGAACTATGGAAACTAAATAAATTTTTTTCCTAATAAAAATCAATAAAATGGAAATTCAAGATGTAATTAGCTTGGAAGACCTAGGTACACTGTATACAGTTAAATTACATTAAAGATAATACTTGAGTCTTAAAATAAAGACTATTTAAAATGATTTTGGGGCATTTCAAATTTCATAATTTTTAACAGCAGGGTCAAATTTGAATCTTATACTGAAGCTTTAGTTTCCAAGATTTAAATTCTATGTACTACAATATTCTTCTAGGCAAATAAAAATTGGACATATTCAAACTAAATATAAAAATAATAAAAGAAAAATTCAGGGAAGCAAAACAAATTTATAGAGATTAAACAATGAAAGATTTAGGCAGTTTAGGGTCAATAGGATCTCAATTGCCCCTAGTCTGCAGAATTAATAATTTAAAACAAAATTTAGGGGCACTCCACTCAGAAAGTATTACATTATCCAATTTTCTGTTGTTACCCAGAAGTGTAAGCAGCAAGCTGATTAAAAATTAATGGTGTAATCAGACAAATTCTATGAGTATGCGTGAGTTTCTCATTAATGTTTCATTAGACAGCATTAAGAAAGACTAAATAGACTGCACTAGATTTAGAAGTAATAAATGGACTTCAAAAGCAAAGTAACTTAATGACCTTCCAGTAAATACAAGGACTTGTAGCAAAAAAGATATTTGAAAACTATCAAAACATTTGGCTGCCCACATGTTACAGAATAGTCTACTAGCTGATTAATTTAATAAATTAAAAATGGAAATTTAATATAAAATAGTTATCTTATAATCTTAATAATAACAATTTATATTAATGGACATTTTATATTTCATGGACAGAAAGAATTTCAAAGGGGCTAAAGCTGAATGATTATATATTTCAACTGTTTCATTTTATAGCTTAAAATTTTATGCTTAAAGAGAAATGTTTTGCCCAAAGTTACACAGGCAATATATAGAAAAAATAGCATTCAAACACAGGCCCTCTGATGCCATAATTGATGCTTTTCCCACTATACTATGTATCTTACAGAATTTAGAGTCAATGCATGAATGGCTAGCTGGCAATGTCAGGCTTCATATATATGGCATACCTGACTTGATAGAACTTGTGTTCATATTAAGTATTGAATTTACCAGGGATATGCTAGTACATGCTTAACAATAAGCTATCTGCCAAGGGAGGCAGGTGGAGGAGGGTGGAATATGTATATGACACACTTTTAAGTTTGATTTGCATTATTAGCACTTTATCACTTTTGTATGTCTAGATAATCAACAAAACCATAAATGCTGTCTACTCACACTGATAATTTAAGAATTGATTTCCTCAAGTAGAAGACTCCAACTTAGGTCCATCACTCCCTTGTCATGGCATAATTTCTTCCTCATTGCCTAAATTTATTCTTTCAATTTCTTTTCTTTATCTTATTGCTATACTTAGCCTTTCTAGTACAATCTTGAATAATAATCGTGATAATGGACATCCCTGTTTCATCCTGATCTTATTGAAAAAGTTGCTAGTTTATCTCCATTATAGGTACTGTTTGCTCTTGATTTAAGATTGTGGTTGTCTGTCCTTAATTGTTTATCTTTAATTTTTGAAGAGGACCAATGATGTCATGGGTGATGAAAACTGGACTGAAGTTGCAAAAAATCATCAGCCCCACTTTCTCTTCCTGAGTTATGGAAGTCTAGTGGCAGACTAAAAAGTCCAGATAGCCAGCAATGGCCAGACTTTGGCATCTTCAGTGCCTGACCAAGCTCCAGGTGCCATAACACCTGTTTCAGCCACCTTTACAGCCATTGGAACAAATTGTTCTCAGCTACCCATTGCACCAACAAAAGTCTTCACGTGTTTGGGGTAGACATCCCTCTAACTCATTGAGGGATGTCTGTTGGTTTGAGGTTTATGTATTATCAATTAGCTTCAATACCGTTTAGATCAACTTCAAAGACAGTTTACTTAGATGTAGTCACCATGAATACTAAAGCCTCATAGAGCCACAGGTGAGAATTGTGTGAATTAGGTGGACAAAGCCCCCCATACCAGAGTGTCAGTCCTCCTCAGTACTTCATATGCTCTTGGTTTCAGAAAAATAATATTTATCATTTTAAGAAAATTTCCATTTACTTTTGTGCTTTCTAGTATTTTGCACAGAAATGGGTGTTATATTTTGTCAAAAGCTTTTTTTTTGTATCTATTGAATTAATCATATCATTTTTGTTCTTTTTGTTATTGGTATGGCCAATTGTCCTTCTAATTTTTTAAATATCTGGTGGCAGGAAAATTGAATTTCCTGTTCTAATAAAAGATTCCAAAAGCTAACTTTCATTGGCTTATCTGTTTATTAGCAAAGTAATTTGTTTTGAGATCAATTTTGTAGGAAACTTCTACAAGTGACCTAAGCTGGAGAAGAACAGACCAGGGCCAGAGAACTGCATTAGATATATCTAGAGGAAGGACAGGCCACAAACCTCTTTTATTTGTAAAATCTCCTTATCAAAGGGGACTGCCCTCTGATTTTGTCAATATTATCAGAGGATTGTCCCCTTTGGGTTTTATCGAGCCATTTTGTCATCCATTTTTCCATTTTTTCCTTTCACATTGTCTTCCCTCATAAATCCTAAGAAACCCTTGATAAAGTGTTTGTCTTTGTCTAAAAGAGATGACCAAATGATTAATAAAATGATTAAATTGCACCCCCGGGGGTTTCCCCCCCCCAATATCAAACCAACCCTGCATTTCTGGTATAAATCCATTCTAGTCACAGTGTGCGATCTTTGTGATATATTGTTATCACCTCGCTAATATATTACTTAAATTTTTTGCATCAATATTCTTTAAGGAAACTGGTCTTTCTCTGGTTTTGCTTTCCATGATTTAGGTATCGAGACCATATTTGTTTCATAGAAGAAATTTGATAGGATTCCTTCTTTACCTACTTTTTCTAAAAGTTTACATTGTGTTTGGTTTGCTTGTAAATCTATTTGGTCATAGGATTTTTTTTCTCCTTTGGGGAATTCATTTATTGCTTGCTCAGTTTCTTTTTTTCTAATGTAGCTCTATTTAAGTTTTTTTTTTCCCCTTTGGTTAATCTGGGCAATTTATATTTTTGTAAATATTCATCCATTTCATTTAAATTGTCAGTTTTATTGACATGTAGTTGGGCAAAATAACTCATAATAATTACTTTTATTTCATCTTCATTTGTTACCTTAATTCTTAACAGTATTTTAGTAGGCTTCCCACTTCTTCATTTCTACATATTAAAATATTACTCATAGCTCAAATGTTGTCTCTTCCATTATGCCTTCTCTCTAAGTAGAATGATCCTTCTTTAATTATATAACATTTCCCTTGTAGTTATTTGTGTACATTTCTTACAAATTTGTGTATCACTCATATACTTGTTTACACATTGTACTCAGCACAATGCTTTGTACAAAGCAGTAGCTCAATGGGTTTTGTTATAGAAGGGATGAATTATAGTTTTTTTTAAATATATATATATATATATATATATATAAAACCTAGCTAGGAGCTCTCATTAATTTAAGTAGATAGAATCAAACATAGAGGCTTTCTATCTATGTAAAACACATGAAAATTACTTTAGGTTGACTTGGGATTGTTTAAAAAATTACTGTCCTTTCCTCCCTATGGCTAATGTAGACTAGCATGCTGAAAACTCAATACTTAAGATAGTTGATATTACTCATAAGTAGATGACTTTTATTCTGTTTTTGTTGAACAGTTTCAGTAATAGAAATTTATAACTGTGTATTAGTGTTTGGGGGTTAATTTTATGCTCTAAATTTAATATTCATTGTTCTTTTGAAAGAAAATAATCATGATATAAGTACAAAAGAGATTTTGTTACTTTGCAAATGCATGCTACCCTAGAGAATAGTTGTAAATTATTTTATTTTCTCAAAAGACAGAATGTCATTCCAAATAGCAGCATTTGATACATTGCCAAGATTGTCAATCTTCTTGAAAATTAAGGCAGAGTAAAGTAAAATTTTCACTTTATTAGGCAGCCATGACCTATGGATCTTCTAGGATAAAAGTGTAAATTAAAGGTTTGCTATGTGGTTATTTTAAAAATTAAAATGAAAATCTTTTAAAATTGATTATTATTTTTGCTTTACTTATTTTTACTATAAGTTTTAATTAATTCAAATGAATTAGTAAACAAGCAATCTGTATTAAGAATGGGTCTGGAGAGATTTTTTTTTTTCTACATGGAATGTTCAAAAATCTTCAAATTGATTTAAAACTGGAGATTGGGATAATTGAGTTGCCATAAAATGAATGTATTCCATCAAAAGATTCTGCTTCTGGCTTCAGTAGGAGAATGTTGTGTGTGAAAAGGAAGAGAAGGAAATGGAGATTTAAAAGATTTTATAATTATGAAGAAGGCTAGAGACAATTTGTGGAAGGAAAATTTCAGAGGATTTGGAAAGTAATTGAAGAAACAGCAACTTAAAGAGAAGGGTTAAAGAATTCATAGGATCATAGGCATAGAGCTGCAAGGCCATTTTCTAACCTCTTCATTTTACAAATGAAGAAATTAACACTCAGAGAGGATAAAATATAAAGATAGCAACTATCAGTGGCAGGATTTGTGTCTAGATCACTTGACTCCAGAGCTAGTGCTCTTTCCACTATACCATGCTGACTCAAACAAAAAGACCTAAAGAAAGATTAGGAGAAGCAAGAGGAGAGGATCCAAGGAAAAAGTGATGAAATAGCAGCAGATGGAAAAGGAGAATATAGGAAAAAAGGAAAGAAGAAACTTGGGAAGACAAAGTAAAGTAAGGGAGGTAAGTTAAATAAGTTGGTAAAAGCAGTTGGCCAGGTAAGCTAAGAAGTTAATAAAGTAATGGAAAGGAAGTTATGTGTGGAAGTTGAGAAAATAGTGAAGTGAGAAGGTGTTGATGTTAAGAAGGGAAGCAATCACTCTGAGGCTGAAGATTTCCCCACCCCAAGAATCCTTCCATAGCTGTATTTTAGCGAGGATTTCTAGAGCTAGAAGGGTATGGAGCATGCTCATTTCACCCATTCTGGGACCTGCTGCTGGAAGACAAGAGAAATGGCACGTATATGGACATTCTTTCTTGGCCCACCACATATTTGGGAGCAAATTCTTTCCATTGGCTTCAATGGAATCCCTGATGTGGGATCTGAATTCATGGAAACCTTAGAGTCTAGGATTCCAGGCAATCAGGCCAGCAAAAAAACCCTGAGAAATCATCCCAAAATGCTAGACCAAGAGACTGGAACTAGGGACTTGAATGTAGTGGGATTAATGCTATGTAGGAACTGAAGAACTATGAGGAACTGTGAATATAATCCCCCTTTTCCTTCAGACATTGAGGTGGTATAGAGTGGATTATGCAGCAGGTATTGAGGAAAATACTTATATGTTTATTGTTTTTGTTATACCTTTGCAGGAAATATTCCTTTATAAAAGCTAATCTGTTAAATGGTTAAATGGAATGGAATGCTTAGACTCCTAAAACTGGGAGAACATAATCAATGGGGGCATTAGCCAAAGGTAGAGATAAGATTCTGCCTCTCCTCCCCTTTAGGTTACTGGAGAACCCTGGAGGAGGGGTGAAATGGAACAGATTTCCCCATTGGAAGATGGCAAAGAAAATTCACTCTTATAAAGTAAAAAAAGGATTGTTTGATTCTCCTGCAAATATGGATAGTAGAATTTTGCAATGGCATGCATGGGGTATTTGAATTTTGTATTTCTGCCACAACAAGGTTATAAGACTATAATCTATGATTAAAGAGCAAGTTAGTTTCCCTCTTAAAAGAGAAAGTAATGAAGTTAGAAATATCTCACCATTCTCCAGGTTGATCAAAAAGAATAAAGTAGTTCTTAAAATATAAAAGAATATCCAAAGCATAAAAACAAAGGGAAAAGAAGATGAACTTGGCATGCCAGTTAATGAAAAAGAAAGTAATTATAATTTAACTTTCAAATAAAAATGCTCATCCACTTACTTCTATTTTCTTTGCTTAGAGATAAATATATATATATATATACTGTCAACTAGCACAGTTTGTTCTTTTAAGGTATTATTAAATTTTGGTCTTTCTGGTAGCAAAGGGGCAGAAGGAACCATGTCCTGTGGTAGGAGATTTAAGGCGCAACAAAGTGACCTAAGTGAAAGAATGATCACTGAATATTTGGAGTTGAGAAAAGAAAATAAATCCTTTAAGGAAGTAGCTTCTTTAATAAGAAACCCTCCAAGAATTAATGACATGGTGATGTCAAGTGAAGGTCAGAAGAAATAGTGTTTAGGGGCAGCTAGGTGGCACAGTGGATAGAGCACTAGCCCTGAAGTCAGGAGGACTTGAGTTCAAATCTAGTCTCAGATACTTCCTAGCTGTATGACCCTGGGCAAGTCACTTAACCCCAATTGCCTCAGCAAAAAAAAAAAGAAAAAAGAAATCATGTTTATTGGTGACTCCCTCTAAGGTAGCAATATTCCTTTTTCTTTCTTTTTTTTTCTTTATTAAAGCTTTTTATTTTTCAAAACACATGAATGAATAATTCTTCAATATTAACCCTCGTAGAACCTTATGTTCCAATTTTTCCCCTCTTCCCTCCTTCCCCAATGGCAAATCCATACACACACACACACACACACACA
>JAJPUD010000089.1:717061-743919 GCA_023553655.1 Myrmecobius fasciatus
AACCTCAGTTGCCTCAGCAAAAAAGCAAAAAAAAAAAAAAAAAAAATAAAATCAAACCAGAAAAAAAAAAAAAAAACAAGAAAGAAAACAAAAATGCAAGCAAAGAACAACAAAAAGAGTGAAAATGCTATGTTGGAGTCACATTCAGTTCCCACAGGCCTCTCTCTCTGGGTGGCTTTCTTCATCACCGAACAATAGGAACTGGTCTGAATCATCTCATTGTTGAAGAGAACCATGTCCATCAGAATTGATTGTCATATAGTCTTGTTGTTGCCGTGTATAATGATCTCCTGGTTCTGCTCATTTTGCTCAGCATCAGTTCATGCAAGTCTCTCCAGGCCTCTCTGAAATTATCCTGCTGGTCGTTTCTCACAGAAAAATAATAATCCATGACATTCATATACCATAATTTATTCAGCCATTCTCCAATTGATGGGCATCCATTCAGTTTCCAGTTTCTTGCCATGACAAAAAGGGCTGCCACAAACATTTTTGTACATACAGATTCCTTTTTTTCCTTTAAGATCTCTTTGGGATATAAGCCAATAGAAACACTGCTAGGTCAAAGGGTATGCACAGTTTGATAGCCCTTTGAGCCTAGTTCCAAATTACTCTTTAGAATGGCTAAATCAGTTCACAATTCCACCAACAATGTATCAGTGTCCCAGTTTTCCTCCATCTCCTCCAACACTAATCATTATCTTTTCCTTTCACCTTAACCAAACTGAGAGGTGTGTAGTGGTATCTCAGAGTTGTCTTAATTTGCATTTCTCTGATCAATAATGATTTAGAGCATGAGATAGCAATTTTTCATCAATTGCTTTGACAATATGCATTAAAGCCCTATATACTAGCTGATCCCCACATTTTAACCTTCCTTTTGTGGATAGTAAACTTCTAGAGGGCAGGGTCTGTCTCTATTTCTTTCTATCCCCAGCATTTAGCAATGCCTGGTACTTTGTAAGTATGTAATAAATTCTAATTGAGTGACTGGGAAATCTTTAGTAGTGATATGATCTTTTTATTTTAAGATTTTGATACCTGTTACCCAGATTCCTTTTGGACTTCACTTAAGTTGTTGTAAACCATTTACATCTTAGCACAAATGAAGAATTTGGGATGCTTTTGTCTGAGATGGAGTGGTGGTGGAGTAAGATGGAGCCTGAAGCAGTTGAGAAAATGCTTTTGAGGAGGAAAAGTCAAGTTTCTGTCCTCTTATATTATTTGTTTTTGTCAATGGTCTACTGAACCTAGATCCTAAAGATAAACATGGAAGAAGAAACCTTCAGCATTTTATGGTCTTTTTATTGGTGGGAGGAGCTTGTTTGTCAGGGGCAAGAAATCAAATTTAATATTTGATTAAATTTGTAATGGCAATTACAGACATATCAGAAAAATGGAATAACACAATAGACAAAGAAAGTGGGAGAAATATCAATAAGCAATTGTTTGTATATTCATTGACAATTTTAAAATGCTTCAAATGAATTTATTTCTCTAAATCTTAAGTTGGGTGAAGATGTTGCTGATTATGATCTAGGTGTTCTCTAAATGAAAATAGAAAACTATCACTAAATTCTAGGCTTTTACATGCTAAGGCAATCTAAAGGGCACAGCTGGTGCTTGTCACATTTTCAACAGGGAACCAAATCCTGCTCTAAGATTCTCATAAACAGTCCTCAGTATGAACGGTGCCTGTATATCTGAGCATAGAATCTGGTCTTTGTCTTTCTTTATCACTGACAGGAAAGAAAATCTATAAGGAATTCTTTTTTTCTCTTTTAACTTGTCCAACCAAGAAAATGATTTATTGCCTGCCTTTAATGACTGCTTATTTACATTAGCTGCCTTTAACAAAAAAGAAAAAGAAAAAGCTTTAAAATCCCATGTTCCTTTGTGATACAGTAATTCTTTCCTCCTTTCATAATTAGGGAATCATGACTTGGAAAAAAAGCATATTTTCATTGCAAGTAGAATAATAATAAATCTTACTAATTTAAACTAGGAATCAAAGTCCCACTGAGATTTTAGTTAGGAGGAAATAAAAGGACTGTAAAAATGTATTTCATTTGTTTTCCCCTGGGCGGTCTGATTTTTCTAATGTCAGACTCTGCTTGGTATCTGTCTTAATGGTCTCAACTAAGCAGATAACAAAGATGACCTATTACATCTTATATACTGCTAATTTTCCTTACATTTTCACACCTACTAATATTTAATCCTTTTGAAGGTATCAAGATCCTTATCAAATATCAGTATTTAATTTGATTATTGGCTTAAAATTATTCATCCTGGTGAATTATTTATCATTTAAAAAAAACAGAGTAAAAGAAAAATATAAGGATTAAACTTTGTTTTAAAAATGAGGCTTGATAATTTGCATTATCCATAATGTACGATAATCAGGAGCAGTATCTCCCCTCCTCCACATTTCTCCACTCAGGCCAACAAATGAAAGAGAATTACCTCAGAGAATTGAGACCATTATCAATTCTCATTCAGAGAAATAATTATCATAGTAAGTACCTTAACTGTACTCTATATCCCATTATTGTTGAAAATTAAGGATTTTAATTCAGTCCAAAGTATAAATGAAAATCTTCTCCTTACTGGAAATAATGAGTTAAGTATGGGAAAGAGGAAGTAACCTCTGATCAAATCAATCATAGATCTAGAGAGGATGGTCTGGGTCAATTTCCAGGAAATGTTTAAAACATTCAGATGTGAGCCCTTCTGTCTACAAAGGGCTTAAAGTACAGTTTTTTTGATGGTAATTATTTCCTTTAAAAAACAAACAAAAAAAAAACAAAACAAAAAACAACTAAACTAAACAAAGAACAGATTCAATTCTTAAAACGAATCATTGAACACTAATATTGTTAGATTTTTATTACTCTAACTATGCAACAAACCAGAGATCCCTATCATTTCCCATCATATCAATGGCTTTAGAAAATACCATGTTCCAACAGCATACAGTGAAATATCTGACATCATCGAAAAAAGACATAGAGCTCTCTAGTCTCCACAGGCAATCATGAATAGAGTGGCAGGTTATAAATAACATCACTTAGCCTGTACTGACAATGCTCTCTTCAGAGCAAGCTCTGCTCTATTAAGACCAAACTACTTCATGTGGCAAAGCACTAACATTCTGTTTCTTTATTCATAGGAAATTAGGCTAAACATGCTCTATCAATGGCTGTTTTTCAAGATCATTTTAGGCTGAATAGGGTTCAAGAAGTAACCAAGCATATCTTATCTTAAATGAAAGTCACTTTATTTTTGAACTGTTGCCCACACAATACAAAGGAAATAGTAGATGCTCCATAAATGCTGATTGATCACTTAATGATTTCAGTTAAAATCAGTATAAGCAGGTCTCCAACATCTTAAGGCAAAGAGAATGACCTGATTCTGAACTCACATTAGCAATTAACCAAGGAATTTAGGACTGGTTCATCCCAATTCTTCCTTTTCAGCTCTGCACATTCTAAGAAGACACTTTCTGAAGTTCCATTAAACAAATAAAACTTCATTATTCATTCTGTTATTCAATCACCACTTCTGGAGTGGAGGGAGAAGGCAAAAAAGTTTCTTGCTCCCTTTCTATATAAGCCTAACCTTGTGAATTATCAATGATAGAGTCACAGATTGTTAGAGCTTTAAAAGGGATTTTAAAATTTTGGGGGGATTTTGAGGGGTTGTAGGAAGAGAAGTATTAGTAGAAGGGCACAAGTGATGGGACATGAGGGTTCAGAGATGTTAAGCCCCCCAAATATATTGAGGTTTCAGAACTCTCCCTATAAGCCTGCCAAATGTTAGGGAGAAGGGGTTTGGTCTTCCAAAATACATTGGTGCCTCAGATCACTGTTGAGAGGTAGCTCAAAAGAAATTATAGGATTAGAATTTTTCCAAATCAAGAGGCAAAGATTTTATTATTACATCATTGACTGGCATGCCAAGTTCCAAAAGGGAGTTATCCATTGAATGGGATAAACTGAGTGAAGACCTCTCCTAATGATGTAATGTGATTTTGTGGTCTCCTGATTTTAGATGGGGGCTTCTGTTCTAACAATAAATCAGTAGTCCTAAATCTTTTAGTTTTGGAGTCTGCCTCAGGAAACTCCCATGACCAATCAGTCTGATTCTGAATAGAGGACTCCTCAGTCAAATAGCTTCTGGCCTCAGGATAGTCCCACAGATCAAACTACTGAGACAATAGTGAATAGTCCACTCCTCAGTTCATTGTCAGATACTCTGTTGGTCAATGATAACCAAATTCTGGAGACCACTTCTCTGGGCCAAAGAATTAACATATTGATGATAAAAAACTGGATCAAAGGGTCTCCTCTTTCTTAGGACTTTACTAATTTCTTTTTGAATTTAGCCCGTTTGTAATAGCATTACAATTACAGTAAACTTTGCTCCTTGACTAGGAAATGGGTTCAAGCCTACAAATTCTTTTGAGACACCTTATGACTATTGGTCTGTGATCCCAAACTTTTGGGGTCCACTTCCCAACCTCAACAATAAGAATGTGGTCTCCACTTATGCCCTGATGGTGAGTGAGACTTTGCAATAGCAAGTTGAGTTATAGTTAAAAGCTGCTGGTGTTCGATTATCTTAAGTAAATAAGCATTCCCTCTTGTTACTACCCTCCCCTCCTGCCCAACACACACACTTTTTCATTAGCATTAAGTACCTAATACAGTAAAAAGTGTGTTATTGTCACTTTGTGTTTGGGGTACATATTTAATCTCTGAGTAAATTAGAACTCCCCAGCCAATGAGAGAAAAGATCAGAAGGGGGATGGGGGTTTCTGTGGTAGGGCCTATATAATCCTGTGTTTTCATTTTGTTCTTTGCACTTCTCTACTGATACCTTGTCTGTTGGGAGTTGCCCTTTCTTGAAAGATTGTAATAAATCTTTTTTTTTTTTTTTTTGCTTTTTACCTTGAAAATGTCTGATTAAGGTCACTGTCTCACAGGACATTAACTTGGGGAAAGACTCCATTAGGAGGACTAAATCCTAATGAACTTGTTGCCATAAAATAGTTGGCTCCTAATGAACTCAGAAACCTTAAGGCAGACTAAATTATTTTTTTTAAAAGGCCTTTAACAGCGAATTACAGTACCTGTTTGTTCTTTTATATAAAAGGGAAAAATAACTGGAGGGTGGGAAGGTGACATTATAGCTTGGCCTTCTAATTGTAAACAATAACTTTGGGGTTTGTCTGGGCAAGGAATTGACAAGGAACAAAAGACCTACTTAAGAATAAAAGGTTCACTGATAACCATATCAGTACCATATCTCCCTTCTCCCTCAGGGAGTAGCTTGGACAGTAATTCCGACTCTCTCCTTTCAACATCCATCTAGCTATCTAGGACTGAGGACTCACAAAATTTTTAGATAATGGTTTACTTGAGAAAAGTGAGGATTCTAATTGTAAATTATTTTCATTTTCTTTACTTATTGGAAATACACTGAGCATGTTTATATTATACCTTTCCCAAACAATTGTCTACTGACTTATAAAATCATGAACTAACAGAGACAGAAGGAAGATGAATGATTAAATCAAGTATTTGTAAAGCAATTACTATGTGAAAAGCACTATGCTAAGTGTTGGGGATACAGACAAAAAAGAAGACAACTTCCCCTTTCAAAGAGCTCACTTTCAAATGGAGGAGACAATACATATGGAAGTTTTCAGGTGCAAGTCAGAAAAGTCCAATGATTCTTAGGATATAGTAGAAAATGTAGTTTATTTCAAATTCTACTAGAATCCCCTCCAACATATCCTTAATTAAGAAGCTATCAGATAATGTTAGTGATGAAGAATTCAGGATCTTATAAAGGAGACCATGTTATCTTAGGACATCTCTAATTTTTTGGGAAATTCTTTCCTATCTTGAGCTGAAATATGTAACTTTCACCCATTGCAAGTTCTACTCTTTAAAGTTTCAGAAATCAAGACACTTGTGTACAAATAAATCTTAACTTTCTGACTTCTAATGTATATTTGGTAAAATTGGAATTAGATTTAACATATTCATCAATAATTCAGTGACCAAGCCATGTTTCTCTTTGCCATAAACTTGACCATAGTTATTGATGGCCTTTGTGGGTTAGTTCTGAAGATACGGTAGTATTTGTTGAAAGTTTTGTAATTCATCATATCTTGGTAGGGCATCTAACAGCAAAATGTTTCCATGATAAAATGTTTCTAAGATTTTTCTCAGGGCTATTGCATGTAAAGAATATAGAAAGAACTGCATTATTTGTTATTTATAGGGGAGCACTTGAGCATTTTATGTATTTAGCAATCAGAAATTGCTTATTCATGACTTAAGGAAACCAGCCTGTAGGGAATTTGTCATGATAAACCATGATAAAATATTAGAAAATGTTCCTCTGTAGAACTTCCTTAAAGGGCCCTCTCCCAAATCTTGAAAGAACAGTATATATTTAAATTTTCACTTACATATGGATTGTTGTTCAGTTGTTTCAGTAGTGTCCAACTCTTTGTGACCTGTTTGAGATTGGGCTTTTCTTTGCAAAGATATTGAAATGATTTGTCATTTCCTTGTCCAGCTCATTTTACAGATTAGGAAACTGAGGCAAAAAGTTAAGTTACTTCCCCAGAATCATATAGCTAGCAAGTATCTGAAGATAGATTTGTTTTCAGGAAGATGAATCTTCTTGACTCTGATGTAATAGGATTCTTTGGTCCCCCTGATTTTTAGAGGGGATCAGGATCAGGAAACCCTGAATCTTCTGGCTTTGGAAACTGTTAATTCTGACCACTTCTTAACTTCTAGCTTCAGGAAACTCCTAAAATAGTCACCACCCTAAATCCACTTAGAGATTACTCCCTAGCTCACTACCCTTAATTCATCTGGAGATTGCTCATTAGCCTCAGATCATAGAATCAACATATACTCCTTAGCCTCAAGCTATAGAAAACTGGATAAAATTGAACTGTGCCTTTTAGTCATTTGCTATTTTCCAATCAGGAATCTAGCCTGCTGAGAATTCTCAGTGTCAAAAGAAACCTTTTTTTTTTTTTTTTTGCCATTTTAACTTGGAGACTGGGACTGTGAATTCTTTTGCTACACTTGTGACACTGACCTGGGGACCTCCAAATGCTGTTAAGAGTTTCTCATCCCTCAACAACTCCAGGTTGGGCATTCTATCCACCTAGCTGCCTATATGATAGGGTCATAGATTTAGATCTTGAAGAGCCTTAGATGGTCAAAAGGTTCAAAAGGAGACTCCAAAAGGTTGGGGTGCAGACTGGTTTCCTGAGATATCTCAAAAAAATTTGCAGGCTTGAACCCAACTCCAGGTCAAGGGGCAAAATTTATTATAATTGTAACGCCAGTTGAAGCAAGCTAAATCCCAAAAGGATTTAGCAAAGAATCATGAAAAAGAAAAGGACAAAATTAGAGAGACCAAGGGCTTCATGTTACTTATTTGCTAGGTTTGAGGGGTAGTCTATTCACTATTATCTCAGGAACTTGGCTATAACTGACCAGCAGATTATCTATCTGACAGTCAGCAATGTTTGTGGGACTACCCTAAGGCTAGAAGACTTTGGAATCATTAACAAGAAGACTGTTAGAACAATAGCACTGTAAAGTTAGAGAACCTCAAGATCCCTGCTATATCTTCCCTGAAGACTAGGGGAAAAATATATAACTATATTATTATATTCCTAAGGCCAGAAGACTCTAGAATCATTCACAAATAGATTGTTAGAAAAATAACACCCTACAGCCTGGAGATCTCAGGATCACTGTTATATTTCCTCTAGAAGCTGTACCCGATCATTATGGTCCAAACTTCACAGGTGAGAAGTAAACTGAGAGCCAGATAAGTGATTTGCCTTGAGATCACATAATAATTGGTAGAATTGATGTGGCTCCAGAACCAAAAAGATGTAGATGATGTTAGGTACCAGATGATGGTGGGTACCAAAAGCTGGGGTTTGCTCATGTGAATAATTCATAATGACCATGCTCTTTAGCCAAAGATAGATTTATTTAGGGAAGAGGTTATAATGAAGGGATACAATAGACACTGGGAAGGGTAAATATGAAATAGAGTGGGAGAGAATATGAAAGACAAGATCCTCAGGAAAACTCACAATTACTCAGGAGAAAGGGAGCATCTCATGAGATTGGGGTGTGTCCTTAGCTGGTGGGCTAAATCCTGAAAGGGACTTAGCAGTTAGTTAGTTGTAAGGAAGAGATGTAGGATTGGAAAGCATTGTGGAGTTAAGAGAGATACTATATAACATGGGGGAGGGATAAGGAGGAAGACACTGTAAGACAGAATGCCATGGTGGACTAACTCAAAGCAAGGCAGCAGCCATGGGATGTCCCATAAGTAGATTTTATAGGAAAATTTTAACCTCAGGGATATGACTAGGATTTCTGACAGGGCATGGCAAGGTCAGACTTCTCAAGACCCCTACTGAGGGTGGGTCTCATCAATTTGTGGCAACTTGGATTTGTGACTGTAGAACTTCCCCAAAGGGTAGGACCATGGAACTAAACTGATCTCTATCAATGCCTTTTCCCTGCCTCTCTCAAATCCCTCTGCTAACCACATCTAACATTGAAGACCTCATTAAAATCAGGATTTGAATCTAGTTCAAATAATTTCAAATACAGTGCTTTTTTCCATCATATCATACTACCACCCATAAACTGTTCTCCTGACACTGTGGAAATAAGCAAACTACTCTAAAAATAGAAAATGGTACAGTAAGAAAGAGTTCTTAATCTTCGATCCAAGAACTTTATTTTTAATAACTATGTTTCAATTTAATTTGTTCCTTTATAATCCTATGTGTTTTATATATTTAAAAACATTATTCTAAGAATGGGTCTATAGACCAAGCTGCCAAGATTTATAATACAAGAATAGTTTAAAACTTGTTTAAAACTAAAGGAGATTGTTGTGGCTCTTTCTGGGGCTCAATGATGGTTATTCTTACCCATTTAGGTCAATTTTATATAATAGCTTTTGGTCAGTTTGCTAACGGTAAGGAAAAAAAAAATCTTAAGAAGAACACTGTCTCACTGATATATTCAGGAAAGATTTATTTTCCATTCTTACAAGAATGGGTGTACCCCAGTTCCATAGAATGGGAACACATATCTACAAAAGTTAAGTCTTTTTATGGGGTTTAGTGAGCCCTACTTTTTCCTTCAGGATCCTTTCCAGAATGGTAACCCCTTTCCAGGTTAACATTCTCCTTTATGTAATGTGTGGTAAGGGTCATTGTCGTCCCCTTCCCCCATCCAACTGATCAATCAGAGACTTGTCTTAGGAGAGGCAAAAAGGAATTTATTGTTTTCTCATGAAAAAGGACACCCTTAGTGTCGACTAAATTGGGGTCAGCAAGGGAGTGCAAAGGTGAATTGTTTCCAGCACCTACTTCCCCCTGGGAATTTTCCCCAGCAGCCAAAGATGGAGAAACAAAGATGTTTGCTCAACCAGTAGGGAGACTTATAGTCTCATCATTCTCCCATCTTCAACTGTGCAAAGTACAAAAAGGTTCTTTTTAAAAGCTCAGACCACCATTCCCATCACAAAAACTAGTCCCCGCTTCTAAGGAGTTTACATTCTTACATTCTTTTGAAGGAGTTAATCTCTACTCTGACCACCCATTGATGTCCCTTTGGTTCTCAGTTTTCTAATTTGTTTCATTTCTCCAATTTAATTTTTATAAGTAAAAACCAAGTAAATGCCCATCCATTTCTCACACTAATTTATAATAGTTTGCTTTAAATTTTCCATTTTTATAAAAAACCTAATCATCCCAGATGGATGACTATGGTAAGAACTACTTTATTCTTGCAAAACCAAATATTTCTTTTTTTTTTTTAACTTGTAAATCTTTTTAATTAAATGAAGTTTTTGAGGGTGGTAGGTTTTAGATCTTACTAGAGAAAATCCACTCTAAAGATTTTTGTTAAAAATGTCACTACAAAAATAGTATCTTCTATATTAGGAGGCCCATACTTAACCAAAACCTTCTTAATTCCTGGCAAACTTACCTTTTGCTTCTTATAGGATTTAATGTGGCTATACCAACTGAGAACATGGTGCAAATAGGTGGGTGGGCCTGATTCAGCTTCAAATATTGTAAACATGCTAGCACCAGCTGCTTACAGAATAAAGAAAAATGGTTCTTTCTTGTCAAAGACATGTCTTATCTGAGATAATGACTTCTGTGGCAATTAGGCTTAAGTGACTTGCCCAGGTACACTAATAAGTGTCTGAGGACAGATTTGAACTTAGGTCCTCCAGACTCCGGGACTGGTAGGTGCTCTCTCCACTCCATCACCCAGCTACCCCCCTTGTAGTGACATTTTTAACAAAGATCTTTAGAGTAAATTTTCCATGAATTGGTGGTAACCACAGGTTCATGAAAGAATACTGAGGCAAATGATATTCCTAATTTTTTTCCCCAAGTATCAACAGGGAGCCTAAGGGATGGGGAGAAAGTTTGAAGGGGATGATGATGAGGAGGAGGGCTATAACTTGTTTAAAATGAGTGACCATTTAGGGGAGGGTTGGGAAGTAGGGGGGAAAAATTTGTAACAGAAAGCTTTGTAAGGGTCAATGTTGAAGAATTATCCATACATATGTTTTGCAAATAAAAAGCTTTAATTTAAAAAAAAAAAAAAAGAGTGACCAAAGAACCTAACAGGATGACTGGAATGGAAAACATGCTCTAGAGATATCTTCTTTCAAGAAACTGCCACAGAGGAAAGATTAATGGACTGAGAAGCAACAAAGTGGATTATAATTCTCTTAAGGCAGGTAACAAAGATAAAATGATTAATACTTTGCTGTGTAGGAAAGAAGGGAAGGGAAAGATTTTATAACTGCTTTCTAAGTAATTTATCAGAAAAGAATGTATCTTTCAGGAAAATGATATAGTATCTAAAAATGCTTTCCTGACATATGTACCTGCTAGGTGATAGGAAGTAAGTTCAGCACATCTTTACAATAACTGGAAAATATAATTTATGTGAAGGAGATATGTAAATACCATATAAATAAGCTACCCAACAAGTTAACTGTAAACTCTGAAATGAGTATAGACTAAAAACTCAAATCAGTCGAGTATAGCACTGTTGTACTCTGAATACCATAATTCATTGTATCCCATAATTCTGGTAAAATATAGTATTCCCCCCCTCCATTTATAAAATCAGCTACCAAATATTCTTCTAGTAATTTTCAAAAAAGGACATTTTTTCTTTCAAAAATAAATAAATCCTCTGAAAAAGTCATTTATTGAATACAGATAAATTCAAGAGACCAGATTTCTGGGTTAATTATAACCTATTTTATTGACTACATCTAAAAAGCAGTCAACAAAAACAAACTTATTGTGCCCTCAGCAGCCAAAGAGACTAAGTCCTTAGAATCTTCCATACTTATAAAATCTTTTGAAAAAGGTGAAAATCAACTCTGTTCAGCAAGAGAATGAATATTATAATGAGAGCTAGGCTATATATTAAAATGATGGTCTTGGGGTACTTGATTTGGATCACCCACATTCTGACTTAGAGACTTATCAATTTCCATATTACCTGTTTGCAAAAAGGGAGAATCAGAACTTCCCAGACAAGCCACAAAAAACACAGTGAGTAGGAATATACTCATAAAATGCTTAAGATTAGAATTTCTTTTACTGTCTAGTTAGATCTTGGCCTGGATAAATCTTTTTTTATGTATTATTTAAAAATGTAAGTTAAATTTATTTTAGGTTATATATTATATTCATTTTAAACACATTTCCATATGAGTAAATCAAAGCAGAAGGGAAAAACCATGAAAAAGAAAAGCAAAACAAAACAACAACAAAAAAGGGTGAATATGCCCTCCCAGGTTATCACACCTGTTTAAGTCTGTGCATGAGTTTGGAAGATCCCAAGCTGTGCTTTCCCAGGCACTTAAGCTTGCTTATTCTGTGCATAGCTGCAGAAATTCATGTCATATTGATCTGGCACCATACCCTCACAAGAATTTGCCCATTGGCTGGTGAAGGCCAAGATGTTTTAGGAACAGATATGCTTGAAGCAGATGCGAATGGAATTACAGGAATGATATGATATCAGATGGTTAGGAGGAGAGAATGCTAAAATCTTTCCTTGAATGCTTCATACAATGATTTATCTATTTTTTGTTTCCTTAGCAACATTGTAGTTAGAAAACATTTAAGGGTATGGTTAATGATAACAAATATCCACACTCTCATTCTGATTCTTCACTTGCTAGCAACAATGTCTGTTTTCCCTTCTTTCTTTTGTTTTTCATGATCTCTACAAGAGTCAGTGCAATGGATCTGCTACAGGTATCACATTTCATAGACTTAGCATCCCACAGGTGAAAATAGTATACTTTGAACTACTTTCCATAATTCTCTCTCTGGATGCAGAAGGCATTTTCCATCCCAAGTTTATTGGAATTGCCTTGGACCATTGAATTGCTGAGAAGAGCTAAGTCTATCATAGTTGATTATCATACAATCTTGCTGTTGCTGTGTACAATGTTTTCCTGGTTCTGTTCTTGTCAGCATCAGTTCATGTAAATCTTTCTGGGCTTTTCTAAAATCAGGCTGTTCATCATTTCTTATGAAACAATAGTGTTTTATTACACACACACACACACACACACACACACACGCATATATATACCATAACTTATTCAGCTATTCCCCAATTGATAGGCAACCACTCATTTTCCAATTGTTTGTCATTGGATAAATCTTTAAGAGACTTTTCTCAGACTAGGTAATTTCTGTATGAAGAAGTAAAAAGGAAAAAAAAAAATTGATTCTGATTAAATAATTAGTTATCAAATACAGGAGAGAAATAATTAATTACCCACAGCATAATCAAAAGAAGATTGGACCATAAGTAGAAAAAGTGAATTTTAGTCTCAGCCATACCATGAACTAGGTCTTTCATCTTGGACAAATCATTTTGTCTCTTGGGCTCTCAAATTCCTCATCTATAAAACTTAAGAGAGCAAATAAAATAGATAATAATCTAAGTTATAATCATTCTTTCCTACCCCATTTTCATAAATCTCTGTAGCTCCACATTTACACAAAAAACCTGAGAGATTTTGAGCTACTACCAAATGTATTTACTTTTTCTGGCCAGGAAAAGGGCTTTATTAGTTGAAAGAAACACATTTAATAAAATAGTATATTAAAGAAGGGAGCAAGAATGTCTTTTCTTTATTCCTCTCCTGCCAAACTGCGTGGGATATATGATCCCATAAACATATTTAACGTTTATAGGAAGAGAATGTAGAACTAGGGAACAGAAATGGAGAGACACACATATAAGGAATATGTGGGGTCGATTTACATGTATGGAGTACTTTGCAGGGTTGATTATTTCTTGTAGTAATATCATGGTGCTCTTCCTACATCATCTGCTCTTCAATGATCTCTAGCATGCAGTCTGTGCTAGGTATATAATCTTTGCTGGACATGTGATTATGATGTATATATAGTTTCTGGCAGGCAATGCTCTCTGTTACATGTCAGCATTGACAGGCATTGGTTTCAAGGCTCTTTGAGCTAATTAAATCTAGGCTTTATCTCTTTATGATGCAAGTCATCTAATCTTCTGTTTTTTAGAGTACAGAGAATAGAAAGTATCTTCTTGATAAGGGTGGCCTAAAAACTCATTAATTAAAGCCAAGCCTAGCTATCATACTCTGGATAGAGTCAAAAGTGTACCATGGTACCATGGTAATAAGCTTTAATCTGAATTCTAAACTTTCTTCTTTCTATTGTATCATGTTGTTGATACAAGCCTCCATCTGGCATATAATTAGAAAGTCTTTATGCTTCTAACTTAATTCCCTTGTAAGGATCCTGTGCCCTAAAACTTATTTTATGGGACTCTGCTAAAAAAACCTGTGTGTCTCCCCCCTCACCCCCAGAAGACCCCTAAATTCTTTGAATTTGGCCATGTTCATAAATTTTCATAAGTAAAGAGAAAAGTTGGGCTTAATTTTTTGCTTTTAGTATGTATATGTGGCCTGCAACAAGCCTCTCAGAAATTTGCATACCTTAAATTTGTATTTCTTTTTTAAGTTTTATAAAATGTTTTTCTTCACAACAATTCTATAATCAATAATATCATGCTCGTGGTCTAAGAAAATGAGAGCTGAATTTGTTGTTTACTATTTCCATTAATTTTAGTTTAATTCAGCAGCAAAGATCTTATCAATGACTTTAATCCCCTTTCTATAGAATGGTAAGCAAAAAAGACATATCAAAAGGATTTGAGGAATAAAATCCATTCAGCTTTCTTTTATGACTTGTTTCTATAGCAGTTGTTGATTTTTGAGTAAGAATAAAGAAGACAGATGGTAAGAATTATCTATCTTTTCAGTGGGCTGCCCAGCAGAGTCAGAACAGCAGATACCAAGTGGTGACAGAAAAGAATGAAAGAATAAGCAATGTTTAAATAGCTGTCTATTGGGCAAGTCTAGAGAGAATGAAATGAATGTAATGGCAAGATTGGTGATCTAGGCAAAAATGTTGAATTTGAGAAACTTGACTCAGTCAGAGGGTAAAGAATCAGTTCTTAGATTCTGAACTGATGTGCTATGTAAAAAAAATCCACAGAACATGACCAAGTACCTCAACCAAGCTCAACAGACTTCTTGTCCAATGAATGGGATAAACTGAGTGAACACTCTCATAAGGATGTGGCTTCAACCTGTACCTTAATTGTGACTTGAGACTTTGCAATATTGCAAATTAAGCTATAGCTAAAAAGCTGCAGGTGTTCAATTGTTTTGGATGAACATTCCCCTCGTATTCCCCCACTTCTTAATTAGCATTTAAGTACTTGTGGGGTAAAGAGTTTGTTCTTTATTAGAATTCTTTTGTTTCTGGAATGGAGTTCCACTTTTAGAGTATAAGCCTGAATTCCCCCAGACAATAGAAGAAAAGGTCAGGGGTGGGTTGGGGCTTCTACCTTAGGGTCCACATAATCTTGTGTTTTGCAGTTTGTACTTTGCACTCCTCAAATGATAACCTGTCTGTTGGGAGTTGCCCTTTCTTGTGAGATCCTAATAAATCCTTTTTTGCTTTTTACCTTGAGAGTCTCTTATTTTAATTTGGGTAAGGATCCACACATCCGATTAATTAAAATCTTTTTGAAGAGAAATTGTTATCTAGGCTTTGTTCAGAAATGGTTCACATTTCTTTTGATTCAGAAATATGATCTTAACCTGACCCCCCCCCAAAAAAAATTAAGAACCCTTAATCTAAGTTGACTACTTCACAAGAAAAAATAATATTTTTGAGGAAAGATACTTACCTCTTAGTCATGTTTCTAATTCTAGGTTCTATGTAATAATTAGTATATAATAAGATGTAAAATAGTAAATAATGACAATATTAGCATTCTTGTCTCTTTTATTTTGCTTCAAAAATCTTTTTCCAGAATTAGAACATGCCACCAAAAACAACAAAGTTACAGAGATTCTTTAGCTCATATGGGGAAAAAAATGTTTTTAAGCTTAACAAAACATTCATATATATTTTTTAAATTGCTAAACAGAAATAAAATACAAAGCATAATGAAGAAAGAATCTAAATTACCCCCAGGCAAGACTCAATGCCTTATTTTAAAACTTAAGCTTACAAAAAAAGTTCTTTTTTAAATTCAATTAGTAATGATCAAAAGGTTGAAGCCTTCAGCAGTTTAGAGACATCAAATAATAGTTTGGAGAATTGTCTCTCTGCTTTCTAGCCCCTAAGCATAGTCCATGTTAAATAAGATAATTTTCAACCACTTCCATAAAAACAAATATAAATTGGTTTTGTGTTTTTGGATAGTAGTTTTAAAATTTTAAGAGTTATATCTTATTAAAAGCTTGAAGGGCATTTAAGTTTGTGTGTGTGTGTGTGTGTGTGTGTGTGTGTGTGTGTGTGTGTGTGTGTTTTCCTTATAAAATCTTTCTTTTTATTATGAATAATGTATTTCTATTGCTGGGAACACAGGTTACTAAAGAAAAAAAGAATTGTTTTTACCTTTGGAAAGTGATCATAGGATTGCTTTTAAACAATTCTTTATCTCTGCTAACTTAAAAATCAAAGTAAATTAGTGCTTTCTCTCAAACTGTTTCAATCCCTAGCCAAAAAAAAGTTAAAACAACTGAGTAACCAGCTCATACCTTTCAGGTTGACTAATATGACACAAAGGGAAAATGAATGTTGGAGGGCATGTAGGGAAACTGAGAGAATAATGCACAGGGAGCATTAATGAAGTTGTGAACTTATACAATCATTCTGGAGAGAAATTTGGAACTAAGCATAAAGGGCTATAAAACTATGAATACCCTTTGATCCAGCAATACGCCTGCTAAGTCTATAACCCAAAGACATCCAAAAAAAGGGGAAAGGATCTATTTGTACAAAAATATTTATAGCAGTTCTTTTTATGGTGGCTAAGAATTGGAAATCAAAGGGATGGGGAATGGCTAAACAAGGTATGGTATATGATTTAATGGAATATATTCCATTATATTCTTATATAACATAACATTCTTATATAAGAAATGACTAACAGGATGATTTCAGAAAAAAAAAAGGAAAGACTTCCATGAACTGATCCATAGTGAAGTGAACAAAAGCAGGAGTGTACTGTGCACAGTAACAGCAATACTGTTCAATGAAGACTCATGGATGACTTATCTATTCTCAGCAATACAATGATCCAAAACAATCCCAAAGGACTAATGATAAAGCCTTAGACTAATAATAAATCCTTCTCTAGAGAAAAAACTGATATATATGAATATAGTCTGAGGAATGTTATTTTTTCACTTTCTTTCATTTTTTTTTCTTTTATTCAAGCCTTCTTGCACAAAATGACTAATATGGAAATGTTTTTTCCTAATTGCATGTATATAACCTATATTTGATTTCTTACAATCTCAGGGAGAAGGGTAAAAAGAAAGAGAAGGATAGAATTTGGAACTCAAAACTTTAAATAAAAATGTAAAAGAAAAATCCAATTAATGGCCAAAAAAGAGATGAATTAGTTGGGTATACCACACATCACATCAAATATATATACTAGATTAATACTTAATAAATCTTTGGGGGAAGAAAAGATGAATGCTTTGATAAACCAACTTGTCCAAGCTCCATAGGGATGAGAACGTGGTAAAGGTTCAGGATATGATGGAGCTAAGAGTGAAGTCAAACAAGTTTTTGTGCAAGAAGCTGTTATATACCTTTATTGATTTACTCTAGAAGTATTTGTTTGCCATATATGAGGTGCATCTTAGGAACTAGGGATATAAAGACAGCTCCCATCTAGTTTTTAGGTTCATTAAGGGAATGGTCTGAGAGTAATTCAACAGAAAATATGAATAGAAAAGTAGCTTTATGTGGTATAAGCCTGAAGAATTCAAATAATTGAGAGAACTTTTGTGTTGCAATAGGTTAGAAAGTATAGAATGAAAAAAAACATTTTATAGAACTTAGTAATATAGAGAGCAAGAGAGGGAGAAGAGTTAAAGGAATTTTTAAAAAGATGTTATCACAGGGCCAGTGACTTATCTGAAGGTGAGATACTTAAAAGACAGTTGACAGCACTTAGACAGTCAAGTCAATAAATACTTAATAAGTACCTTCTGTGTACCAGGCACTGTGTTAAATGTTGGGTATATAAATGCAAATAAAAAAGAAATAGTTTTTGCTCTCAAGGAGTTTACAATCTAATGAAGAAAGGTAACACATAAAAGAAGCTGAAGGGTGTAGGGGGAAAAAATGCCTTATAAAGGCATGATAAGTTCCAAGGGCAGGAAATGAGGGAAAGATTGTATTGAGTCATCTCTTTAAATGGAAACCCTGCAGCCTATGGCCCTGCCCTCTAGTCAAAAGGTCCAATACAGGGAAGCAGAGTGCTGATGAAATATGAGTATCATCCAGGTTCAATCTCTCAAGATAATGAGATTTCCCAATCAGAGTTTCCTAGGGGAGGAAGGCATGATGGAGACATTCAAAACAGACTAAAGGCATTATGACTATATTTCCCTAAGAAAAAAGGTAGGATCAGCAATTGACAATGGGGTTTAGAAGGAGTCACTGCTCCCAGGGTTCAGGTAATAAGAAGGTAAGATTGGGTGTAACAGGGACTTGGATGTTCTTGACAAATTTTTTAGGAGCATCAAGGATAGAATTTGAAGATAGCAGAATATAACACCTGGTCCAATATAAGGATAAAGAAGAAGATCCAAAAATCTGGCTCCTCAGTATCAAGATCAGTGGCCTTCAAGCATTTCTTGTCACACTCTCAGCACTCAAGAAGGGGCCTAACAGCTGTCTGGGAACCAGTGTCAGACTAGAGGGCAATCTGTTTACTTGGGATCGGTGCAGGTACTGGCCTAAGTACCTGATTATTGAAAATCAGATTTTTTTTTTTTTTTTGGAAAAAACATTAAAACGGGAAGTTTCCAAAAGGCAACTTTTAAAGTCATCTTAAAGGAGGCTATGTGCAGTTCCCTCAGCAATAAATTCATGATGTCCTGGGTTTCTGTCTTAACCCACAGGATAGTTGTTCCTACCTTACCTCCAAGATAAAAATGTTTTTCTTCCCATTCTACAGGTAGGGATCAGAAAGAATAGGAAGTAGAGTAAGAGTCAACAAAATTAGAGGAGAATATAGTATCGCAGAAGCCAAGGGAGAAGGTTACATCAGGAAGAAAGGGTATTCAACAGTACTAAATGATGCTGAAAGGTCAAGGAAGTTAAGAAGTTAAGAACAGGTTAGGTTTGCAGTGATTAAGAGGTAACAAGAAAAAGAATATCTTGAGGAGGGATAGAGAAAAATTCCATTGGGTTTGACAATCAGTGTTTTGAATGTTCTTAGTATTATGGTGAGAAATAACTTCATTGGACTTGGGAAGAGTGAAGTTAAAAGTCTTTAATTACACAACTGCATAGGTAGGTATACTATGGAATAGAAATGCTTGGAATCAACACTTATTCTTTTTTTTAACCAGAAAGTGAAGTCCCTCCCCTGATGCCCCATTGGATGAGTACCAGATATCACAACCTATTAGGAGTGGGAATACCTCAATGAGGGGGAATCTTTACCCTTGATTACATCATTACTCCTCTGTTGGTGGTCACCTCATTTGGATTGTAGTTCAGGACTTCCCCTGATTCCCTAGTCTTTGTTTCTTAGGTTTCAATTTTATTTTTTTTCTAATTTAATTTTCATTTTTGTTTATTTCTTGTTTATTTTGTTTATTTGGCTTTCAGCAAAGAAATTTTATGGCTTTTGACAAAGATGGGACACTCCTTTTTCATGTCATTTTTTCTGTGTCTACATCTCTGTGCAGACTGTGTCATGTTTGTTCTGTGGGCTAGATTTTGTTATCTGGAAAGATTTAAAATGAAACCAGTAAGAAAAAACTACTATGCAGTAGTTAGAATGCTGGGAAAGATTTCTTAAGCTCCTTGACTTCCACCTTAAAAGGGGAAAAAGCCTAACTTTTTCCTATGGACCTTACCTCTGGCCAAGCTGGTGGTTACAGGAATAAAATTAGCTAATTAAAATTATAGAACTACTAAATTAACATTTTAGCAGATTCTCAAAAGTTTTGAAAGCAATGATTAAGAAGTTTGGCAATTAGTCATTTTAAGATTGCAAGAAAAATTCCTGAAACATTGGGGATAATTCCAGGAATTTACCCCATTCTGAAAGAAGAGAGTTAAAAAAAAAACAAAAACAAACAAAAAAAAAAAACCTAGGTAAATTGCAACTTTTTGCTAACCCTTCCTTTTCTTATTCAGAATCCCCTTCTCCTTTGGAAAAAGCACTCCAGAAGGTATTATTGACCCTCTCCACAACCTTGATCACTCAGCATGCTCCACTCCCCAAAGTCTTGAGTGCTTCTCAGTTGTGGAGATTGCTAACAAGATCAATGTACTCCAAATCTCTCTGTTTACTAACTCATCATCTGAGATCAGCTTAAGAAAAAAGAATGCTTAAGAACTGTAGGGAAACTCAAATTCTGCCTCATCTGTAGAAATAGGGGAAGCAGCAACAGCTGTGGGGACCCCAAACAACCTTGCCCAAACACCTCCCCAATCTAGCTTGGGAAAATGGAGATGTAGTGGGGGTCAGGCCCCATGTTCAGTATTCTGTGAGTCTTGGCACCTGAAAATACTATCAAAGGGAGACCCTGACACCAGTCACCCCAGTCTTCAGCAGGTTCTGTCCAGCAATTGTCTAGAAAGACTCTGAGTGCTCCTGATACCACCCAGCTTGGCAGTGTAAGGTGAGAAACCTAGTATTCTCTGTTTAAGTTGCAGAAATGTGTTAGCTATGTAATTTATGGCAAATTATTTTATCTCTGCAGTTTCCTGATTTATAAAGAGAAATAATAATGATTGTTGTTGTGAAGATCATGATTGTGAAAGTGCTTAGCACAAAACCAATGCTATGTGAACATTAATTACTTTATTGGATATAATTGTTTCATATTTGATAACTTTATGGATTTTTATGTGACCAACATACAATGTCAATGTTGAGATAAATGATTTCTCTGTGTGTGTATAAAATAATTTGGAAGTAAATTCAACTAAATTAAGGTCTCTCCAGGATTAGGAGGATAATGCATAGAGGAAAGAGAGCCTCTTTCTCTTTCTTCCCTCTTCCCTTCTTCCCTGACTATAGCTGGGACACATGGATGGAGTGAGAGAGAGAGAGAAAGAAAATATATTCAGTTCAGTGAAATTTGTTATTTGAGGTATGATAGCAAAAGCAGTTTTAAAGAAGCTCTAATTAAAGCCCATTAAAGGGATATGTAAATTGTATCTATTTGCATTGATAGTATTAACAGAAGATTTAGAGTTTGGGGACTTGAGGAAAACAGAAAAGCAGTTTGATACTAATTTAAAAGCTCTGGCAACAAACAGCCTGCTTTTGAGTTATTGAGTCAGACTTCTGAGGGCCCTGTCAATTAAAAAAAAATAAAAATGGCACTTTAACCCTTTCCTGGCTCACAAAAGAGAAATGATTTATATGAATTGGAAAATAACCAAATAGCAATTCAGTTTATGTAGAACATTTAATTAGAATTTGAGGAATCTCATGAACTAAAGTTGTCCATTTTCAAATCTGTTCTATCTCAATTTTAGTTTTCTCTCTAAAATAAAAAAGGGAAACTTATTTAAGGGAATAGAAATCCTAAGAATTTCCAAAGCTGCAACAGCTTGGAGATAGAATAAACAGAGCAAATAAAAGAAAGTAGAAAGTTTATTTAGCTTTGCTCATTCTCTTTTATAATGTTTTGTATATGTAATCTAGGGAATTAGATATTTTCACCTTTGCTAGAAAACTAGGAGGAAATTACAGCTAAGACTATTTGGCTATTAGGAAAATTCTAAAATTGTTAACTAAATTATTTGAAATTATTATCATCATGTTAAACCTAAAATTAGTAATTACTGTGTGTGGAATAAGATGAATGAGGTGAAAGCTTTATCAATTCATCTCCAAGTAAGAGGGTGTGCAGCACCTTTTTTCCCTTTCACAGAGTGGGAAGAGGTATCAAACATACCCACAGCATACTAAGAATACTTGGGAGGGGCAACAGCAAGCACAGCCTCTTCTCTGGAGTCTCTGTCAACTCCCCTTAATTTGTAAGCTTGCCAGTTTTCTTGAAACCATCAGGGTAAGCTAGATCATCAACCCTGAGAAATGAGCCTGTTTAGAATGTGTAATTTCTAAACAAGGAATGTGTTTACTAAGAATCCACATGTTAAACAAAATCTGCATGTATAAGTCCTGGCAAACTTTTAAAAAATAATTTTATTTAGTCCTAAATTGCGATTAGTAGAATTTGCTATCAGAGATAAAATCTCTTGGGACTATAACTGATATTCTTTTGAGTTTGAATTTGATTGCCTGATCATTAAGTCCATCATTCAAGAGAAATGTCATGTTTCTCAGAGGGATACCTTCCTGAAATGTTATAGGTGGATGTCTTATCTGGGCAAAAGCTGGGAGGACAACTTAGCTTCTGCTCAAGATCAGATCCTTCTGACTCAGTTTCCCAGTTCTGTTTCTTTGTCTCATCCTGAGTCTGGCTATGAGGTGGAATTGTTACTGCATGATTGATTGTCAAATAGAGCTATGCTTTTTTCTGTCACATATGTCATATATGTGCTCTCAGGCTGAAGCCTGAAGTACCTGTTTTGGTGCTATTATCATCATGCTCCTGCTTTTTCCTCTTATATAATCACAGCAAGTGGTCAGTAGAAGCCATGAGCACAATATAAGTATGTAGATGATATCTTGATTTGCAGCCCAACTATGGAGGCTTCTCTAGCTGCTGCCATAAAAATCTTTACTTTTCTGGCTTCCTGGGATGATAGTGATTTTTGTCTAAAGGCTCACTTTGCCTATCAGCCAGTTAAGTATTTGAGCCATGAATTAGCTCCCATCCTCCTTTTGCTCACTGCAGAGAGGAAGACAGCCATGTACTTTCCTGGTCATGGCTGGATTTTGTAGCATCTGGAGTACCTAATTTTGGTTATTGTTAAGACCCTCTATCATTCTTATCAAGGTCCTGACAAAATTCCTCTCAAATGGGGCCCTGATCAGCCCAAGGCTTTTCAGGCCCTAAAAGCTAAACTAATCTCTTGTCCTAGCTTTAGCCTACCTAAAACCTGTTACACTGTATGTTGATGAAAGGTGGGGCCAGGTTTTAGGGATTTTGATTCAATCCCTGGGATCCTATCCCAGACCCTTTGCTTACTTCTCAAAGAAACTTGGTGTTTTTGTGGTGATCCTCCTGCCTTAGAGCAGGGGCTGCCACAATCCTTCTAACTGAGGAAACCTGTAAGCTTGCTCAGGGCCAAGCATTGGAGGTTCTAACTCCCCATCAGATTCAGAGAACTTTTACTTTCACAAGAGCTTTAGAATTGGAGAAAGGAATGAGAGTGAGCATCCACCCTGACTCCAAATATGCCTTTCATGTTTTGTATGCTCATGGGGCTATATGGAAAGAAAGAGGACCTTTGACAGAAAAAACAAATAAATAATCTCCCATAAAATATTCAGGGGAAATTCTACAATTATTGCAAGCTGTCCATGGACTTGGAGAGGTTTCTGTTATGTTTTGTAAAGGACACCAGAAAGGGGATTCACTTCAGGCTAAGGTAAATAGGCTTGCAGATTCAGCTGCCCTTGCTGCTACCTGTTTGTCCCTGACCATGGTACTATTGGTTCCCCAACTCCCTGACTCCTACACTTTCTCATATAACTCCCAGGAACAAGCCTTTGCTAAAGTAAGGGGGTACACCCTTTCTCCTTCTGGGTGATTTCAAACACCTTCAGGTCAACTTCTAATCCCAGAGAACAGCCAGTGCAAATTTCTCTTTGGCCCATACCGACTACTCACTTGGGGAAAAAAAATAAGTTCTCCAATTCCTTGTGAAACCTGTTTGCACTGGTCACAAGCAAGAAGAAACAAACAAGTCTGTCAGGCCTGCCCAGTTTGTGCCCAAGTAAATCCTAAAAAGGCTGTTAAACCTCCTCCTCCTAAAGTCCATCCAGGGAAGAGGTACATATTCAGGGGAGAACTATCAGATTTTTACACATATGCCCCCTTCCAGGGGCTTTAAACTGCTTTTAGTTTTTGTTGATAACTTTACTAATTGGGTAAAAGCCTTCCTTTGCAACTAAAAAGGCTCAGAGTTTTTGCTAAAGGAGATCAAATCACTTAAGATTAATTATCTCCACAATGCATATCATCCTCTGTATCCAATACTTAGTGCCTTTTAAACATTGTGGAGTTTGAATTCTAGACCACCTGAGTACTCCTTTCACTGTGTATAATGCCCATTGTTCTATCCCTTGTCCTCATTCCTTTGAGGAGACAAAAGCAGGAATTTGGGGAAAATGTTAGGAAAAGGGGCAACTAAGTGATGCAGTGGATAGAGCACCAGCCCTGAAGTCAGGAGGACCTGAGTTCAAATCTGGCCTCAGACACTTAACATTCCCTAGCTGTGTGACCCTGGGCAAGTCACTTAACCCCAACTGCCTCAGGGGAAAAAAAGTTAGGAAAAGCTGTCTCTTTGTGAGACATTCATGATAGCCTTATCTTCCACTCTACCCCCCCCCCCCTTCCTCTGGATGGGGTTCTTGGTTACTGTCACTAGTAACACCATACTAAATCTACTTTTGTTTATTCTTCTTTTTTTTTTTGCTCATTTTTGATCCCTTTTTAAATTTTTGTGAAATTTGTTTCTTTCAGATTCCAAGCCATGAACTTCCAACTACTTGTCCACCCTGAATATCATCTGCTATCTGACTCTGACACTCAGCACCCCCTGAATGCTGCTGCCGCCACCTTCAAGTCACATGTTTCCCCTCCTCAGTCTAGACCCCACTAGGCCGGGCCAGCTCTACCTCCCTTAGCAGTCTGAAGCAGTTGCAGAAGATGAGATCTTCATCCCTTTGTCCCAAATGAATTTGGGTCTGGAGTGGGAATGATGGCATACAGCTTCTAGGGGAAATGTGGCAGTAGCCCTGAGGTCACTGGGCCTTGGCAGTGCCTAGTTCCACAAACAGTGCTGGCTGTCAGTAATAATGAAGTTTCTGAGATCCTGAGGTGCATACTTAACCACTCTTCAACTCTATCTCTAAGACCACTTCTCAATTCTACCTCTAAGCAATAAAATTAGGATATCAGTGACATGAAGCATCTGATCTCTCTGGTCTTTTTCCTATGAATTTATATTCTTGCTCCTGGTTCTTTGCTAAATCTGTTTGGAAGTTAGTCTGCTTTAATTGGTGTTAAAATTATTATAAATGTTGCCCCTTGACTTGGAGATGGGTTCAAGCCTGCAAATTCTTTTGAGATGCCTCAAGACACTGGTCTGTGACCAGCCTTTTGGGGTTTCCTTCCTGAACCTCAAGAATACCAGAGAACAGAAGGATATGTTTTTGGATGGATAAATGTGGATCTGTTGAAAGTGACAGAGAATTTCAGAGGGATATAGATCATTAGGACAGTATTGAAAATGAAAAGTTAAATTACATATGGTACTAGGGTATGGAACCCCACCGAGAGGGAGTATAGAGGTCACCTCGACCTTTGGTGCACAATAAGTTTTCTGCCACAGTGCAGAAAGGCCCTTGAGCAAGGAACAATGATTTGTGATCATGGGAATGGCTTTGGTCTGAGGGTCACAGTACAATTGCTTGTAAGCAGGGATGCCTTGACAAGACCTCTCCCTGTGAGCGGGTTGCTAGAAAGCTGGATTGAGTCTTCTCCCACAGGCAGATACCACGCATATGCAAAGCCCAGGAGCCCTGAAGGTGATTGGGGATTGCCTACTGTTCACTTGCTGATCATGCTTGCAAAAATGTTTGTCAACAAGGCTGTGCTGTGTAATAAACTAGAGTCTCCCGCCTCATTCATCTCACCTCTGAGATCAAAGGGCTCAAATATACTTTGAACCTTAAGATGGCCACAATAATATGGATAGATTTAAATATAAATTATGTAAGTTATGATAGTGATTTGTGATTTCACAAAATCTTTTTTTTTATTGTTTTTGTTGTTGTTAAAGAAAAAAAAAGAACTCTTGTTTTTATTAATCTCACGAAAGAATTTTAGAGAATTATTCCTCTGTCTTTTGATAGAAGAGAATGAAGAGAAAACTTGGAATTTCTACTCTAGTTAAACCTACTATTAGGCAAACAAAGGCTCGTGTATTTATCTACATGATGTTTGAGGGGTGGCAGAAAAATCCTTTGGCTTAGAAGTATCTCTCCAACTGCCATCATAGTGCCTGATAGTTCACTATTAGAACTTTATTTGGACTTTTTCTGCACATTCGTCAGAATCCTCTGTAAAATACAAATCTTATGGGTCTTGAAATAAGAATGTAATCATATTCACTTCTTTATGGACCCAAGTCCACAGCAACAAAATAAAATTAGTTTTCTTTTCTACCTTGGTTACTCTTTTTGTTCTTTGAGAATAGTGGGAAGTGCTTCATTTTGATCATACTTTGTTACACTATCAAAAGCTATTAAAAAACATTGTAAATTCAGTTTGTGATTGACCTCACCCCAAGCAAGTGAAGACTTTCCTTGGTGGAATGGGTGGATGAAAACAATTTGTTCCAATGATCATGAAGGCAGAGGTGCTATGGTGTGTTTAGAGTTTGATTAAACATCAAGAAGCTAAGGTTATACACTGAATCCTCAGCCATTGCCAGTCATTCTGACTTTTGTTTTGCCACTGGATTTCAATAACTCTGAAAGAGTGAGCCTGATAATTTTATGCAATTCTGCTTCACTTAAATCTAATTCATATCACCTATGATATCATTCTTCTTCAAAAATGAAGGATAAACAACAATAACAACATTAAGCTCCTACTTAGCTGGGGATGCTAAGCAAATTAAAAGCTATGCAGTTTCAGTCTTTAAGGAGCTTCCAGTCTAGTAAAAGAAGACAAATATACAAAACGAAGCTGAAAAGGTAGGGAGTGGAAATGTCAAAAAGAGGTATGATGGAGAAAGCCAAAGTCCAAAAACAGAGCAAACAGTGTTAGGAAATAAGAAGACTGTGCTGAGATCTCTGCTTAAATGGAGAGAATCCAAGCAGAGGGGGAAAGTGTATTGATGAAATGTGAATTGTTAAGCTGATTCACTCGTAGAAACAGTAGCCCTTTATTTATATATTCCAACAATCTCTTTTAATTTTTGTAATTATATTAAGAGCAAATTTATTTTTTAAATAATTTTT
>JAJPUD010000089.1:744319-787776 GCA_023553655.1 Myrmecobius fasciatus
AAAAAAAACTGAGAAGGAAAACATAATGCAAGAAAATATCAATAGATAGTGTGAAAATGCTATGTTGTGGTCCAGACTCAGATCCCACAGGCCTGTCCCTGGGTATATATGGCTTTCTTCATCACTGAACAACTAAAACTGGTTTGAAACATCTCATTATTGAAGAGAACCATGTCCTTCAGAATTGATCATCATATACTCTTGTTGCTGTGTATAATGATCTCCTGGTTCTGCTGATTTCACTCAGCATCAGTTCATGCAAGTCTCTCCAGCCTCTTTGAAATCATCCTGCTGGTCGTTTCTTACAGAACAATAATATTCCTGACATTCATATACCATAATTTATTCAGCTATTTTCCAATTGATGGGCATCTACTCAGTTTCCAATTTCTAGCCACTACAAAAAGGGCTGCCACAAACATTTTTGCACATGTGGGTCTCTTTCCCTCCTTTAAGATAAGAGAAAATTTAAATTAAAAAAACTAACAACACCATTATTGCAAAGTACATATAACTGCTCTTAGGACAAGTGGGCATTTTTCCTGAAACAAAGTGTTAGAATAATAGGAATTACATTCATATTAGGAAAATGTCAATGACAATTGGTTTACTAATTTATAGCATATTAGTTATATACTTTGACAAATGTTATACAGTTAAAGATAACTTTAATTTTGATTCCTTCCCTGATATTCCTTCCAAATCTATTTCAATTACTCCCTTAAATGTAATAACATTTTAAACAATTGCAATGTTTCAATCTATGCATAGTGTTATATCTATTGAGGAAAAATCTCTTTCTACCCAGATCACCTGAGTTTTGTTTTTTTCCCCCTAATATTAGTTGTACATTATGACTTGAAACAATCTTAAATGTTGTAAAGTTATTTTGTTGTCTGCCTCTTTGTGACTCCATTTTAAGTAGTTTTCTTGGAAAAGATACTGGAGTGATTTGCCATTTCCTTCTCCAGGGTCCTCATTTGACATTTGAGGAAATTGTGTGTCCAGTTACACAGCTAATGTCTGATATATTTCTAGAAGTAAAACTCTATATCATTCTCAACTTATAGCTCCAATCTCACTGAGAATGAAAGGAGAATTTAAAAAAACCTCACAATTTCATTTATATTTTTGTTGGGAAGCCAATATAGCTAATGCCAATTTCAACTCAAGGGAAAAAAAAGGGAAAGAAAAAGAAAACAAGGATTAAGGTAGAAAAGAGGAAAGGTCTTTTTATTTGCATTGCATATACATCAAAATATTCCACTCTCCTTACATAGTTCCCTTTGTCCATCAGTAACTAGATATAACAATGAATTATATATGGAATAGTTCTCTGAGAGGTAACAGGAGAAGAGAGAAATTTTGGTGATGTAAAAAGAAAAAAAAACCAATCTCCCAAAGACATCAATAAAAATTAGTTGAAAAAAACAATTGTAGCGTTATAAAAGTCTGAGTGCAGTTTCAAACTTTAATAACTTTCTAAAATCCTCATTAAAATATTGCTCTGTACAAGAAGCTCTTAGAGATCCCTTTTAATTATAGTGCTTTCTGTGTGTTTTCAATTTATCCTGTTTTTAGTGTGTACAGTGTAGTTTGCCCAATATCTTCCCCATTTGATTGTAAGATCCTCAAAAGCAGGGATTGACTTTTGCCTCTTTTGTATTTCCAACTCTAATAACATTACCTGGCCATTGTGAGATAAATGTTGATTGATTAGTGTTGTCATATGCATTAAACTACGTTTTCACTTTCCCTATTATTCCTAGTTCTTAGTGGGTCTTCACATAGATAGAACCTGCATATTTAATTAGTGTTTACAAAAGAAAACTGTCCCAAGATCTTTATAATAAAAATGTAGAAAATCCTAAGAGTACATAGAACTTTTGGGGAATGTTTGACTCCAAAACATTTAGCATATTATTTTTGCTGCTCCAGTCTTAAGATTTTGACTCAAATTTTATTTTTTGAGTTAAAATTATTCATTTTCAACATTCTTAAAAATTTTGAGTTCTAAATTCCTTGTCTTCTTCTAGCCCCTCCCCTACCCACTGAGAAGGCTAATAATATCAACTATACTTGTGAAATCATTTCAGTCAAAAAACCCCGCCAAAAATTAGACAATTAAAAAAATCCAATGGTGCATTTTCCTGCCCAGTGGAGCCAGGTGAAGAGGAGAGCATCAGATGCCAAGGAAGAAACTACAATTCCCAGCAACCCCCTGCGTTGATGGTGGCCGACCTGAGCCATTCCAAGAAGCAAGTAGCGAGTTCTCGGGGATTTGCGGACTACAACTTCCAGCAGCCTCTGCGCCTCGGGAAAGTCCTCTCGGGAAAGGCGAAAGATTTCATTTTTGTGGAAGTAATTCAGTTGGCAGTGGGTATGACGCTCCCTGGGTCGCGTCATCAGCCTGCGCTTCTCACTTAAGGAGGAAGAGGTTTCGGTTGGAGCATGATGGCCGCCTGCAAGGCGGTGGCAGTCTCGGCGACAGTGGCGACAGCGACAGAAAGGGCCGAAGAGGCAGCAAAAACAGCCACCACGGGGACGGCCGCGTCGGCGGCGGCCTCCGCCAAGGCCGCAGGGCAGTCCGCTATAGGGAAGACGGAGACGGGGGCTACCACAACGGCCACGGCGGGAGTAGCGGGGGCCGCCAGGTCGGCGGCGGCTGCCAAGCTGCTGTCCCTGAGCGGCGTGTTCGCAGTATACAAGCCCAAAGGCCCTACTTCGGCCGAGTTGTTGAACCAGCTGAAGGAGAAACTCCTGGCAGGTACCGCAGCCGGGACTCGGGCGAGGCGAGGCGAGGTAGCGGCGGGGATGGTGGCGTGTGGGCAAGGCGGAGGCGGGAACCGGGTTTTTCCTAGGGTAACCCTTTCTGCAAGCGCGCCTTGGGGGGCCGCTGTCATGGCCAACTCCTTGGCAGCCCTGGCACCGAGACAAAGGGGAAAAAAAAAAAAAAAAACGTGAAAGGAGGACCTTGCAATGAATGGAAATGGAAGAAGAGTGCAGGCTGGAGGGGGAACTCCTCGAGAAATCCTTCTTTATATCCTAGACTAGGCACTGAACCCAACCACCTGTTTACTACCTCGTTCTCACTTTGCTTTAAGTAATATAGCCTGGAGCCTGGATCGTTTGGTAATTAGTATTGCCATGTGCTCGGAAAAAACAAACCTAAAGGAAATGGACCCTTGTTCCGGTTAAGTTTGCTTTCTTAGCTCAGATTGTAGATATTATTTCTAACAGATTAAATGTAAGACTGAGTCTTTTTTCTTTTCTTTTCCTAGCCTTATAAACGCTATAAACGTTTATCATAGTGGTTCAAACTTATGGATCCGTGTTGTACAATGTAAAAATAGTGTATATAGATCTGTGCATCTGTCATTATTTTTCATAGAATGTATTTTTTTTTTTCTTAACCACACAAATACCGTAGAAACTTCATAAATACTGTAATGGATCAAATTCATGGTCCCCCATTGCACAATATAGTCATATTGTCCACATCCCCATATAGTTTCTCTACAAAGCACTTTGGAAGATGATAGTAATTTTTTCTTGATTACCCCTACAATAATAGCTGATATTCATATAGTGCTTGATGGTCTTCAAAACACTTATCTGTCTCATTTGAACCCCATAATTATGAGAGCCAGGTATCCCTATTTTATAGGTAAAGAATTTGAATCTAAGACAGGTTACTGTGATCTGCTCAGATACATATAGTAAGGTGAGATTTTGGACTGTCTTCCTAAACCAGACTCCAGACAAATAGGCAGTAGTTAGTATTTTACATAGATTCTATCCCCTTTAATAGCTCATAATGAATTTCAGTAGTGACTTTTTTCTAATCCTTAAATTCCCTTCTATCACCTTGTACAACATGTAATAGCTTTTGTCTAAATGTGAGATTCTCTACAATTTGCTTCCAAAGTACCATTCTAGTCAGATTAGTAGATACTAACTTATTTCTGTGTGCAATCTAGGTGAGAGTTTCAAGAAATTAAAGGCGGGTTTTTATAAGTTAGAATGGAGATGTCATAAATGTTATCTTAGCACTTTTAATCTTTTATACACTTTTGCATTCTGCTTTGTGGTTTATTTATGTGAGTTTAAGAATCAGAATTATAGAATCTTTGAATGGAAACACTTAGAAGAGGCCAATTTAGTCCAACCCATATCTAACCAAGAATCCCCTTTCCAGTATTCCTGATAAGTGGGACATCTATAGCCTTTACTTGAAGCTTTCTAATACAGTGGGATGCAATATCTACTAAAAAACTTTTTCCCCTTTTAAGGTAATAAGTTTTTTGAGAGCCAGAAATTTTATTCATTTTCATGTTCTTCAACACCTAGCACAGTGGCATATACATACTATGTATTTAGTTATTATTTATGGACTTATTTCACAAAGTAGGACATTTCATTGTGGCTAGCAGGTCAGCTTTGGAATCAGAAAAGACCTAGTTTCAAGTTCTGTCTCTGTTATATATTAGCTCCCTGAGTGCTGTGCTTAGTGATCTAAAACTGTTAAATTACAGATGAATTTGCCAGTCCACTTCTGTGATGAGAGTTTCAATACTGGAAATTGTGGAAATCCCACAAATTTGAATGCAGAAGTCCAGATGAAAATAAAATAGAATGTGATAAATATATGAAAGGTTAAAAAAAAATGGTTCAGGGGGAGAAGTTACTTCTATTTGGGTAAAAGGATGAGGAAAAACTTTATGGAAGAGAAGATACTTTGTATAAATTTATAATTACAATGGGTCTTAGAGATCCTCTAGTCTAACCGTTTGATTCTACAGATGAGGAAGCTGAAGAACACTTATATTAGGTCAGACAAGACCTAATACAACAGCTAGAGTTGACTTTGGTAGTTCTTTTAAACTGAGTATTGAAGGATGGATATGATTATAATTAATAAAAAAGGGAGAATAGAGCATTCTAGGCCTGGGAAATGTGAAGAAAATTGGCAAAGAACTTGGAAAGCATTTGGTTTGTCTGAACTAGAGGATGTAGTAGCTAGATGCAGGAGGATGTAGTGGAAAGAGTTAGAAAATTTGATGTGGTAGTCTGACTCCAACCTTTACTAGGTATGTATTATTTTTTTATTTTAACTGAGGCATTTGGGGTTAAGTGACTTACCCAGGGTCAGACAGCCAGGAGGTGTTAAGGCCAGATTTGAACTCAGGTCCTCCTGGCTTTAGGGTTGATGCTCTATCCACTACATCAATTAGCTACTCTTGGTATGTATGATTTTAGGCAAATTACTAGACTTCATTGATCTTTAGCTTCCTCCTCTGAAAAATGGGAGTAATACTTGTGCTATTTATGTAGTACCCTACATACATGGTGAGGAAAGCAATTTGTAAGCTTTTTAAAGAAATATATAAATATATTTAGTAGGGAAAGGGGAATGTTAAAAAGGTTGGACTGGTGGTAGTCAACTGTTTAATCATTTCATTTGTGTCCAACTCTTCATAATTCCATTTGAGGTTTTCTTGGCAGAGAGATTAGTGTGGTTGATAATTTTCTTTATCTCATTGTACAGATGTAACTAAGGCATACAAGGTTACGTGACTGCAGTGGCACCCGGGGTCACAGAGTCAAATTTTTATTCTAACTTGTAGTTGAAACCTTTGCACTGAGATTAATTTATTACTTAGAGAAAGGAGACATAATATGAGAGTCTGAAATACTTTGGGCTTAGAGGAGAAATAGATTGAGGATTTAAATCTGCATGAAAATACTAAGCACTTGGGAGTCTGTGGAAGAGTTGGAATCTATCAAAGACAAACTTTGATAGATTTTCTCCTAGAACTAGCAAGAACTTTCCCTTTGAGTTTTGAAGACCCCCTGACTCTCAGAATTCCAAACTCAACTAGTTCTAGTAGAACTTCTCAAACTTGTCAGGCTCAGTTTGTCATTAATTGATAATGTAATAGGCAATTCACTTAATAGGGGCACTTGTAAATTGGCTATTGCCCCAGTGATGATGGGTTAAGTCTTTTGTGACCTTATGTTGTGATATATTAACCATGTTATTTCAGAAATCAAGAAAATTCAACTTGGGATATGACTGTAGTTGTATATTAAGTAAAATAAACATGTAGTGTAATCTGGAAAACTAGCAACTCTTTACAGAGTTTTTTTATTTTTTAAAGAAAAAATATGTTCCCAGGATAAAATAATCGATTTTACAGGAGAACTTTTGGTATATAATTCATTTTTAATTTGGTAGACTTTCTATTGTATTTGTCAAAATCTTTCACTAGCAGCTTTAATTATATTCTTGTTATAAGTTAGGGATGTGTATGTGTATATGTTTTAAATAACTTGTTTGTATTAATTGGGAGGGACTGTCTGACTATTTGAAGATACATTGGGTGGCTTCTTTTTAAAATTCATTTTTCTTTAATAGAAGCTGGTATGCCTCCTCAAGATGGCAACAAGAGGAAGAAACAGGCATTAAAAATTGGTCATGGAGGAACTTTGGACAGTGCTGCCACAGGAGTTCTGGGTAATAGATATAAGCAGCATTTTAATATAATTTCATTTTTACAATGGCTTTCCTGGGTTGGGAAGAGAGGAAGTTGTTTAGTTTCATTTAAGATATAATATAGATTAATTTATGATTTATTTTAGAATCTTTCACAACTGTTACATAGGACACGTGTTGCCATCTTAGCTTAAAAGCAGGAAATAAAATAGAATAAATAAATAAAATAGAATAAAAAAAAAAACTAGCCACTTGTTTGTACAAATGGGCCTTTAAAGAATAATGTCTTTTTTTTTTCCTACCTGTGTCCAGTTTTTTAGTTTATTTTCTTCAATTAGTTGTCACTCTAGCAAGAACTACTTAAGAGTTTTTAAAGGAAAGTTTCTTTTACAGATATGCTCCCATGGAGAACATTATTGTTTAGAGAAGTCAATAGAATTAATTGTAGAGGGGAAAAACATTAATGCTTTTATTTCCTGTTTTGTTTATTGGCATTTGTTAGGCTTTGCATTGCATGTCTGTGGCTTGAAAAAAATGTGTGTATGTATAAGTATAGCAATTAAAGCTAAAAAAACCCCCACAAAAAACCCAACTTTTATTTCATTGCAAAATGAAGGTAACATAAATAAAGCAGTTGTATACTGCTCAGAAAAAAAAATGGTGATAAAAACCCACTTTTAAAGTTTTAAAACAAAACTATATATGGTGGAAAAAACTTCATTGAAATAGAAAATTTTAGGGGCAGCTAGGTGGATAGAGCAACAGCCCTGAAGATTACATTAGTCACTTATTTTCAGATTTCCTCCCCTTCAGATTATATATTTCAAATGTAATTCTGTTTATTAAAATAGTTTACTAATTATCAGCTACATGAGAGGATTGCTAGGATAGCAGTTGAAAAGAGAAGTGAAGTAGAATCATAATTTTTGTATCTTTATAAATATTAAGAAAAATAATTTAGGAAAATTATGAATGTGAAAATTTTAATGAATTAGGAAGTCTTGTTGGATATATTTTCATAAGTTAAATCTTTTTTTTTTAATTGTACTATCATGTCATATTATCCGAGTTAAAAAATGACAGTGGATAAATACACTTTCTGTTTCAGCTTAAATAAATTATTTCTACTTATAGTACTTTCTCTCACTGTATAGGAATTTCATTTTATTTAAGCATTTATTAAAAAAAGCATTTATTTAAGCTTTTACTATGTGGCAGAACCTGTTCTTAGTGTTAGGGATACAAAGAAAGACAGAATCAGTCCCAAAGCATAAAGAGTGAAAGCTGAGAAATTAATCCTGGGAAGGGGGTAGGGTGTGGAATACTTCTGGCAAAGATTATAGGTGTGATGGCAATTTCTTTAAAATAATTGTCCTTTATAATATAGTCTTGAGCTGTAGAATCTTAAAGAGTTGGAAGGAAGCTCAGATACCATGTAGTCTCACTCATACCTGAGGAGAAATTTTCTTTATTACATTCCCAACAGTCTATCTTTCTTTTGTTCACTATAGCCAAACTCTCTATGATCCATTTGGGGTTTTCTTAGCAAATATATTGAAATGCTTCGCCATTTCCTTCAAAACAAATGATCCACAAACCTTTCTTCCCCCTCCCCCCCCAATTAAGATTTTTTTCTACCTCCTGCCACTATTGAGAGGAAAAAAGGGAAAAAACCCATGTAATAAATGTGCATAATCAAGCAAATTAAAAAGTATGTCTGTCTTATTACTTCATTTCCTAACTCTCTGTCAGGGTGTGGGTGACATTCATCCTTAATCTTCTGGAATGCTAACTTATTCTTTGTTGATCAGAATTCAAGAATTTTAAAAGTGTTAATTATTGCAGTGTTATAATAGAAATGAATCTTTCATTTTGCTCACTTTATTTTGTGTTAGTTCATAGAAGTATTCCTAAATTTCCCTTTAACTGTCTCCTTTGTAGCCATTGCATTCACATATCATAATTTGTTCAGCCATTCCTCAATCGATGGGCATTTTCTTAGCATCTGGTGCTTTGCCACCACAAAAAGAGTTGCTTTTGTACATATGGATCATTTTCTTTCTTGTAAGTTAATAGACCTCATAGGAGGTCAGAGAATATACAGTTTAATAGTTTTTTGAGCCTACTAAATTACTTTCCAAAATGACTGTATTAATTTACAGCTCTAACGACAATGCATAATTGATTCTACTTTTTCCAAAGTCCTTTCAACGTTTTTCATTTTTATTTTTTTAGTCAGCGTTGCCAATCTGAAGTACATGAGATGGAATCTCAGAGTTGCTTCACTTTCCATTTCTCTATTGACAATTTTGTGCATTAAAAAAAAAAAGACCATAAATATCTTTATTTCTTTCCTTGGAAACTGCCTATTTATATTCTTTGATCAAAATTTATCAATTGAGGGATGGTTCTTATTTTTATACATTTTTGAGTCAGTTCCCTGAATATTTTGGAAATAAGACTTTTATCAGAGAAACTTTGTGCAGGGATTTTTTTTTTCTCATTTAACAGTGTCCTTTTTAATTTTAGCTGCATTGTATATATTTGTGTAAGACTTAAAATTTTATGCAATGAAAATTGTTTCAGTGATTCCTTCTGTTCTTTATTTTGTAATATTCTTATCCTTAAAGTTTCCTTATTTGATTTCTTCCATGCTCCTCTAATTTATTTATGATGTGAACTTTTATATGTAGGTCATGAATCCTTTTGGAATGATCAACAAAACTCTTGTTTGCTGAGTTTCTGCTTCTTATTCCTGATCCTTCTGGACCTCCCTTGCATTTTGACACTCTATCCTTTTGGAGACTTTCTCATCTGATTTGTGATACTGCTCTTCCTGGATTTTTCTCCCATCTTATCACTCCTCCACCTCCTTACTTGGTCCATTATCTTTCTTTTGCTGGTAAAGTTTGGATATCCCTAAAATTGCATTCTGGGTTCTCTTTTCTTTCTCTCTACTCACTTTGTTGGTGTTCTCATGGGTTAAACAATAATTTCTATACAGATGACTCCCAGATCTGTGTATATGCCTGCTGCATATTATCAAATACTCTGTATATATATGACATATTCCTAGTTATGTATATGTTAACATGGAAAGCATTTTGAATATATGTGTGTATGTGTGTGTGTATGTGTAAAACAGATAGACTAGTACACTTCTAAAGGGAAGAGCCTGTTTTTATCTTTTTTTTTGTATCCCCAGATGCATAGTGTTCAAGAATTTATCATCTGATGGCCAACCTATTAGAAATAAACTACTTTGTACTTGATTAGAGAGCAGTCTAATTTCTAAAAACTTACTTGAAGCCTTTCAACTTTATAGAACCTTGAACACAGGGTTGATCCATGACCATGGCAAGTCATCAAAGTAAGGTTCCTGTGAAACTTGTTAAGTCTTCCCCAAAAAAGTAAATGTGGTTCCCAGAAAGGAGTACTAGAAGTCTGATGTAGTTTAATTCAATAAGTTTAATTACTACCTGTTCTGGGCAGAGCACTGTTTAACTATACAATGTCCAGAGAAGATAAGCTCTGTTCTCATGGATTTTACTGCCTGTGTGACTAGACTTGGATTTAGCTTAGCATGACTAATCTTTTTTGTTGATTTTTGTATTTGTAGCTTTAAGATGGCATTGACTTTTTTTTTAAATACTGAGCATTGCAAGTTCCCTTTCTTGATACCTTTTCATTTTACTTTGTCTAGATTCTCCTCCTGATGTCCATTCTCTTTCTCCCCTCCCAGAGTAATTTCTTATGACAAAAACTTTTCATTATTAAAATTTATTTTATGATAATTTTTTTTATTAAGTGTCTTTATCTTACACAGCTGGAAGTATAGTGGCCATTCTTAGGCCAATCTCCATTTTCTACCTGAGTTGATTTGAATTTTTACTCCTGCTTTGGGAGACATCTGTTCAGTGTAAGATACCATGCCCTCGTAGCAGCTGAGATTAAGGGGATGTACCACAACTAGCAGCAAAGAAATTTAAAAAAAAAAGTTGAAGAAAAGAAAAAAAATCATGAATTTGAAAATATCTGGCATTATATGCAGTGCTTTACTCGTAAAGATTGACCTTAAAGGTTCAAGGGGAGACAGGGAGGTAATGGAGCTCAGCTTATTCTTTATAATTTTGCAACATTCAGTTTTCCTTGGTTTGTGACCGTTGTTGGTTTTTGCTTTTACGTTGTTGCAGTCATTTTGTACATTGTTTTTCTGGCTCTGTTAATTTTGCCTTAGTTCTTCATGTAAATCCTTCTTTGTTTCTTTGTATTCATCATACTCAGTATATGTTACTGCACAGTTATATTCTATTTCACTTATGTACCATAATTTGGATAGCCATTCCACAATCGACAGGTATCTTTGTTGACATGGTGAAGAGATTGTGGAATTTGGATTCAGAAATATCTGAATTCAAATTTTGTGACCTTGGGTATATAATAGAACCTCTCTTCTGTCTCAGTTTTCTCAGAAAACAAGGAAAGACCTTCAGGCAACAGGGAGGGTTGCTACTGATTCCTCTCTTTTGCAGGACGGAGTTCCTGAAACTGGAAGAACAATGGGAAGACCACTAAAATAATAGCTGCTAACTTTTGCTATGATTTAAAAAAAAAGTTTTTAATGGGCAAGATAATTCAAAGACTGCAGTACTGAAGATTGGAAAAAGGTGAATTTTTACTGATGACACTTATTTTTTTTTTTTTTTTCAAATCTATGCCAAAACCATTGTCAGAAGAAATTTAGGTAAATCTGTGAGTTCTGGATAGCCATATCAGATTCTAAAATAGCCATCCCATCCCCATTCCTCCAAATGGGAGCCTTGGTAGTCTTGTACCCAAGGAGAGAATGAACTCTGGTAAAATGTATTGAAAATCAGAGAACTGTTTTGGAATTACAGGATTTTCCTCATCATACTTGAATAGTGCAGTAGCCCTTTTGGTTGGCTTCTCTGCCTCAAGTCTCTTACCATTCCAGTCTATCCCCATCTGTGAAATTAATCTTATTACTAAAGAGCATATCTGACCATGTCAACCCCTACCTCCACCTTAGATCATCATTAGTGGTTCCCAGTCACCTCCAGAATGAAATATAATAATACCTGATGTTTAAACCCTGTCTTAACTAGGTCTTCTATCTCTCCAATCTTTTACCTTACCCCCAAGTTTAGGTTCCATGATCCAGTGACACTAGCCTCCTTGCTGCTCCTCCCATAGAACACTTCATAAGCTAACTTGACACTTTTGCTGACTGATTCCCTGTCTGGAATTCTCTCCCTCTTCCTCTCTATCTCTTGGTTTCTTTGGCTTTTTTCATGTACTAGTTAAAATCCAAGCTTCAAGAAATCTTTCTTAAATCTCTTTAATGCTATTGTTTTCTCTTTATTATCTCTTAATTCATCCTTGTATAGCTTGTTCATACATAGTTTGCTTGTTTTCTCCCCCATTATACTGAGTTCCTTGAAATCAAAGACTGCCTTTAAGTTGTTTTTTTTTTTTTTTTGTATCCCCAGTGCTTACCACAGTTTCTGGGACATAATAGGTGCTTAATAAATGCTTAGACTAATACAGTGCAACACAGATGTATCATAATGTCAAAAAGGTTAAGGAATTTATCTGAGATAGAAAGGAACATGCTTCAGTGGCCTGGGAGCTTGTCTGATTTAAACCTGATTGAAAACTTATGAACTATATTCAAGAGTTGATTAGGAATAATGGACTTCGTCAAAGGCTTACTATTCAATATGATAAAAGTTAGCTCTTATGATGAAGAATTAAAGCATATCTGTCAAGATCTTGTGAACTCAGTGCCAAATATGTAAAACAAGTGATTGCTGCAAAGAGAAGATATCTTGCATATTGAATTTTTAAAAGTTGTAATCTGTTAAATTCAGTTATTTACATAGCATTGTAGATGCTTAATATTTGTATTTGATTAAGAATTATCTTTGACAAAATTTAAGTGCCTTTAGGTAAGGGCTATATTTAATGTCAGTGGTGACAACACACTGCTATTAATCCTTTTTTTAATCCTTTACTATCGAGTGTGAAAAACATATATACGTGGTAGAGAAAAAATAAAAATTGATCTGTGAGATCAGTTGTTTTTAATAGTGATTTAGTATGCTAGCATATAAATCATTTTCCTAACGCCTATTACAATTGAAGGTTAGTTATTAAACTAAGGTGATGGTATTCACTATTATAAGCATAACTATTGATTTTTAGATTTGGTATTTTATAGTTCAAGAGGGAGTATTACAACAAAAGAAAAAATGATGTTTGAATTACTTTTTTTTGTGGTAGAAGAGTGTTGAATATGTATGAGGCAGTGGGAATTTCACATATGTGGATTGCTTTTGCTGACTTTTTTTAACAGTCAAAAGCAAAGTTACCATTAAAATTGAGATAAGTGTTTATGATGGTGATGATTCTGAATTCTGATTTATGACATCTAGAGTTTGCAATACCAACTTGTTTGACAGATCACAAAAATTCTCATTTTCAAAGAAACAAAATTAATTTTAAGTTTTAAAAGAAATACATTTCCTTTTTAATATTTAATTTAGTGATAATAGTAGTGGCCCCCAAATAATCAATGTGATACTGAAATTCTACTTACTAGTCTTCAGTTGACACTTCCATTAATCAATTTATTTTTTAAACATATAACTTTTGAATAGAAAAATGACAATGAGGTTTTTGAATGTAAAGGATCACATTTGGAAATTTTATGTAGTTAAGTTGATTAAAAGGAGGGAGAAGTAGTTGTTATATTTGATGTTGGGTAAGGTTGAAGTTAACACTTTTACCCTCAAAATTATCTCCTAGATTGGAGAGGATGTAAACTGGCCACAGTTTTAGATTCTCTTTTATACATTCTTATCAGATTTATTTTCTTACAATACCATTTAAACATTGTGTCTTACTCAGAAATTTTAAGTAACTTTTTATTGATGATATGATAAAATCTCTAGCAACAGGGAAAAGAGTTGAAAAACATTCTTGGAAAAAGCTCATGCTTGATGCCATTTAATTTCAGAGATGCCACTTAAAACCTAGCATGTACTTGGTGCTAGGCAAAATATCTCCTTATCAGGTTGACTAATAGTCCAGTTATTTCTCTTCTTTTCTTCTTGAGACAGGACCAAGTTATAGCTTATAAAATGAGGGAATCTAAGCTCTTACAGACTCTCTGAGACCTGCACAATTAAATTCAAATCTGATCTTTACCTGTTAGTTTCAGTGATTAACCAAAATTCTTACAGATCAATTAATAAGCAATAATCTAAATTTCACAGAGAAGTAAAAGAATAATGGAGGGATCCATTGATTATTCTAAGGTTTCAAATTTAGGGTGATAGATATTACTGACATAAATAGAGGGACTGGCCAGAGTGATTTCCATTATTTGTTTTCTCTGTCAAACAAGTTGGTATTGCAAGCTCTAGATGTCTTTGTTTTCAAATCTCTCTATATGTTTTATTGAATCTTACATGTTAAAAAATTGCTAGATTCTTTTCTCATGGCACTTGTCTCTCCTTATATTTCTCATAATTCTGTTTTATACTGCTTGCCTATATTCCCTTCTGTACTTTTTCATTCTTACAGTTATACCCATTCCCAAAACATAATTTTGTTCAATTAATAATAAAGTATAGAAATTACCAGAGTTCCTTTTCTAATCCTACCTAATGACTAGTGAAATGTGCTGGCATAAAATGAGCTGTTGCTTCACATTGAGCAGCCAAGTGAACTCAAGCATAATTTTATATATGGTTTATTTATATATGGCAACTAGATAATGCAGTGAATAGTGTGCCACTCTTGGAATCAGGAAGATCTGAGTTTAAATTTGGCTTCAGAGGCTTACTAGCTTTGTGATCCTGGGAAAAAAAGTTTTTGAAACTTTGCTTCAGTTTCCTCATCTGTAAAGTGGGGATAAAACCTACCTCCTGGAGATGTTATAAAGATCAAATGAAATAATATTCGAAAAGGACTTTGCAAACTTTAAAATGCTATGTAAATGCTAGCAGTCCTTCTTGCTATTATTCAGCACAGTAGTTCTCAAAATGTAGCCTATGAAACCTGAGGTTCCCTAAGACTCTTTATGGGGTTATATTAATACTAAGAAATTTTTTTGTCTGTTAAAATATTCTTCCCTTTTCCAATTATGTATCAGCATGAGGACAGATTGTCTTCAGATACATACCTTAATCAAAAGAACATATTGTAATAGATTGAATATAGAAGCAAATATGAGAATTTAAGAAATTTGGAAAAATTTATAAAACAGTGCTATTTCTCACAAGTTTTTTGTTTTGGAAAATAGCTGTTTTCATAAAACTTTCATAAATTTTCATATGTGGGTTTATTTTTGTTATTTTTAAGTGAATTAATTTAATTTCAAATAAAATAAATGTTGATAGATATGCATAATATTTTGGAATGTAAAAAGGTTGTGAGGCAAAAAAGTTCGACAGTTCTCTGTGTAATGTTGGTTCCTCAGAATGTTGTCTTTTTTCTTAATGAACTACTTCTGGACCTTAACAATTTTTAAATGGTCCGTTAACCATGATAATGGTTTTGCATGCTTAATAGTGAATTCTATAAGAGATCATCAAACTAGACCACAGGCTGTTAAATTAGTCTGTGTATTCTTCATTGATATTCATAAGAAATTCTAGTAAATCTTAGATTTTCATTAAATTTTTTATTTTTGTAAAATATACTTATCAAAATTTAAGTCTCTAGCATTTTAACATACATAACGATGAAAAAAAATTTATACATTTTCTGAAAATAGTCCCTTTCTCTTTTTGTTGAATGACAAGTTTAACTGATTAGGATAAAAGAAGTTATACCAAAAATTGTGCTAAAATACTTTTTTTTTTAAGTTTTGTATAGTAAATGGAAAAAGCCAATAATAAATGTGCAGATTTTTAAATTGAATTGTCATAAGAGAATGTCATATCTTTTCTTTGACTTGCAGTGGTTGGAATTGGAAAAGGAACAAAAATGTTAACCAGTATGTTATCAGGTTCCAAGGTAAGAATGATGAATTTTATTAGCTTTTAATTACCCTTTACCAATTTGTTGGTATGTGTAAAATATACTTATAATATATACAACCAAATTATTATTTGGTTGTAATATCACCCAAGGGTAAGGGACAAATTAGCTATACCATGAACTAAAAGTATTAGTATTTCTCCAAGTTTTTATTTCTTGGAGATAAAATTTTTAAAAGGAGCCATATTTACTTCAATTCAACAAGGATTTGCCATGTACCTTCAAGGAACTTACATTCTATTAGATTTGTAGTTTTCTACTATGAGAGATCTCTAATTTATTGAGGGTTCTTAGGAATTCAGAATATTACTTTCAATTGTGTATATTATGTTATGCCAAGTGAAAAATTGCTAGTTGGGTCATCCCCAGTCTGGCCCCAATAAAAGAGCATGGATCATTTGGAATTAATAGTCATTCGACAGATGTTAAAAACTATGATTTAAATATTTCTGGGTAATTTTGTGCTTGCTTAGTAAATGTAATTTTTTTAAAAGTGACAAATGGCTAGTTACTGAAGTTGAATTTTGGAAGAGTAGATTTTTTTTTTTTTTTTTTACTCTAAACATTATTCACATAATGTAGATGTTAAATCATTTGGTATTGTTAATGGTGCCAAAACAGTACACTGAATTTAGATTTGGGTCTTGACCTGGGGCAGGATTCTTAAGAGCTTTAATTCATGAGTCTTAGGACTAGAAGATAGGCTGCATGTAGGTCTTGGGATTTAGAGCCCTAAGGAAGAGTTGTATAGTATATAACACTGGTGTAAAGCCTCTAGCCTTCTCTTCATGTGGAGTTACTTTTCATGGCACAAAAAGTGACTAGAAGACCAGCATAGGGGGCTAGGAAACCTTAGTTCTAAACCTGCCCTTGAAGGGTACTAACTGTGTGACTATGGCCCTTAATCTCTCAGTTGCCTCAGATAATTTTGAGATTGAAAACTACTGATTGTCATTGCTTTGGAAGGAGATTTTGTTCCCCATTGGGAATTCTCCATCTAAATAAAATCATATATAACAAAACATAAAAACATGCATGACATTTAGGAGTATCAATCCCAGATGAGGTGAGAAAAAACTGCTGCCCTTTGTTGTCCCTTCTCTGTTAGCTTCAGGAAATGGAAATTGTTAAGAATAGCAGAACAACCTGAAGCTAATAGAAAGAATACAGTGAGAAATAGCTATATAAAAGTTAGCCATTACTATAAGCTATCATTGAAAACAATTAGCTCTTTTTGTAATACTTTTCATTTAAGTCTCAGTTTAAGTATTTCCTTCTCTATGAAATATTTTCTTGAACATTTCTCCCTGCTTTCTCAGCTTATACTGTCACTCAGCACTTTGGATTTCTTGGCCATTTACCCTTCCTTGACATATTTTTGTGAGGATCAAAATTATTTGCCTGCTTTTTACTTTCCCTTCAGCCCCCATTCAGTTTTAAATATTTTCAGAGCATGAGAAGGTGCCATTCTTCTTTGTATTTCTAATACAAAGAGATAATAGAATACATATATATATGTATGTATGTATATAAAAATATAATTTTTTATGGAATAGCTACTTGTATGTTCAAGAGTAAACTTATAATATGAGTCATGTTATTTGGCATCATTAATAGTAGCCATTTAAAAATTATTTAAAGGTTTTCCTGGAAGGTTTTGTTTAAGATAACAGTACTTTCTCATTGGTTACCACTGACAACATCTCACCTTCCCTACTTCTAGCCCCTCAATTTGGATTTTGCACAAGTAGTCTTTCCTGTCTGTAGTACACTTCCCTCCTGTCTAGCTGCTGTCTGTGTGACTTCACCGATCTCTCTTCCTCCAAATTTTGAGGCCTCATTTCCTCTTGAAATTTCTTTTTATATATGTTGTATTTCATTATCTCTATTCCCACCATCTACCCTGCTTCCACAAGAATATACTCTTTGAGGATTTGGATTGCTGTGTATTCCCAGTTCCTAGCACAGTGTCTTGTACATAGTAGGTGCTTAATGATTATTGAAATTTAAGAGTTCTAGTCTAAGAAATTCTATAGATGGATCTTTTTGCTGAGGCAATTGGGGTTAAGTGACTTGCCCAGGGTCACACAGCTAGGGAATGTTAAGTGTCTGAGACTAGATTTGAACTCCGGTCCTCCTGACTTCAGGGCTGTTGCTCTATCCACTGTGCCACCTAGATGCCCCTATAGATGTATCTTAAATGGCAAAAGTCCTTTAAAGATTAGTTTCTTTTCAAAGGGAACTATCATTTCCAGATGTAGTGTATTAGTGCATTAGTTAACTTGATTGTTATTCTATACATATTTTTGCTGGTTCTAGAAAATTAACTTTAAGAATTTATACGTCTTCTCTAAAACTGTCTTTTTCTTGTGATATGATAATATTACATTATACTCATATCATAATTTGTTCAAGCCATTTCCTAGTTGCTGCTATAAATTTCTGCATGAGGATTCTTTTATTCTTTAATCTCAGACCTAATGTTAGTATGACTGGGTCAAAGAGAATGCACAGTTTAATGATTTTGGCATTCTTTAATTCCAAATGGTCAGACCAGTGTTGGACCAAGAGTTTCAACATACTACATCAGTCAAAGACTTGGTAACATTTATCATTTTTTCTTTTTTAGCCTTCTTTGATAATGTGATGAAAATGATAAATCTCAGCATTGTTTTAATTTGTAGATAATAGATAAATGCTATCAATTGTTATATTTTAATTAAAATTTTAGTAGCTATCAGCTATTAGTGATTTGGAGGCTTTTTTCACATGACTGTTGATAGCTTGAATATCTTTCTTTAAAAACTACCTGTTCATATCCTTTGATTATTTATCAATTGGGAATTTACCACATTTTCTTTTGTTTGAATAGAATGGCCACGGGGGAAAAATGTACCTCCTTATTTCGTTTCTTTTTTTCTCCACTGAAGACATCAGGATATTTTTTGACAATTCTGTTTTCTTAATATTTGCAGTGGGATTCAGAGATCATTTGAATGAATTGAGATAAGGTTCTCACTGTCAGCCAAGGGGAAAAGGAATGATTGTGCCTTCTTTCTGTAATATATTTCACTTTTTTTCTGCTGAAAACATGAGGGTATTTTTTGACGATTCTATTCTTTATATTTGCAGTGGGATTAAGAGAACATTTGAATGATTCAAGAGGAGGTTCTCATTGCCATAAATATCAAAGTAGAAAGTTTCAACATCGTACCAGTTAAAACAAATCCTGCAAATTACCTTATTAGAGTGGATTTTTGTTATAATTAAAACATTGCGTTCATATTCCCATTTCTGGTATCTGGAGAATAAACATTTTTCTCTGCAGTAAATTGGCAAACTGGGAAGCAACTAGAGGAGGATAACCAGGATAGGATGATCAAGGGTTTGGGGTGAAGGAACAGAATTGTGTAGTCTTGAGAAGAAATAACTTATGAGGATATGACAAATGAATTCAAGTATTTGAAAGGTCATGTGAAAGAGAGGTTGGAATTGTTCTGACTAATTCCTGAAGGAAGAACTGGGATCAGTAGGTAGAAGTTGCTGAGAGACGGGTTTAAGTTAGATGTAGGGGGAAATGATGTAATGACATGACCTATCCAAAAGAAGATTGGACTTGGTTTTGAGAGATAACAAAGATCTCATTAGCTCGTCTGTACTCAGCTCTGTTCTAGGTATTGTGTTCAGTTCTGGGTATTAGTTTAGGAAAGTCATTATTGAGGTGGAATGTTGTCAGAGGAAGGTAACCAGAATGCCAAAAGGGTCTATAGTCTGTGCCATGTGAGAAGTAATTTAAATAACTAGGAATGTTTAGCTTGAGAAGAAAAGACTTGGGAACTAAGGAGAGAACAGGATGGGACTTGATAACTTGATAACTGTATTGTTAGAGAACTATCACGTGGAAGAAGGATTATTTTTTGGGGGACAGCAGGGGAAGTACTCTGCAGGGCAGAAGTAGCAGCAGTTGGTAGACATTATAAAAAAATGAATTTAGATTTAATGTCAGAATATTTTCCTAAGAATTAAGTATTCAAAGTGGAATGGACTGCCTTTGAAGGTAGTTGCGTCACCATAATTCAGAGCGTGATTGATCAATTACTGGTTATGCTACAGTACCTATTCATCAGTTATGGGTTGGATTATATGGCCACTAAAGTTCCTTCTAACCTTTCATTTCTGTGACTTGTTTCTTGTCTCCACATTCAATAAATATAAAACAAAATTAAATTTGATATCTGATTAATTGGTGATCAGGTGTGATTTAAATGCGGAGAGGTAGAACAATAAGTAGTATTGGACTTAGAGGCAGGAAAACTAAGAGTTTAAATAGTATCTTGGACATTTAATTGTGTGAACCCACACAGACTACTTAAACTAAGTCTCATTTTCTTCATCTATAATTTGGGTTTATTATTAGTATTACTTTACAGGATTATTATGAAGATCAAATGAGAATACATATATACATATGTTTGTATACATATGATATCCATACATATGTAAATAAATGTAATTCTTGCAAACCTTAAAGTCTATATGAATATCTACTATTATGTAGAAATATGGCTAGTCTAGAAGATTGTCTTTGAAACCGTCCCCTTCATCACAGGAGGCTGAATACAGTTTTCATTATAAATGAGAAGCTTTTTAACATGCCTGTAATTTTATGGTAGACTGTTAAATACCTTGTATCTAATTCTATTTAATTCATCCCCCTCATCTTGCATATTAAGAAACTGCATATTAAGTAAACTAAACTTAACTAAAATTTAAACAGCCTTTTTTTTTAAGTTTAGTTTTTTTAGTTTAGTTTAGTTGACTTGCCTAAGGTCACATAGGTAGTAATCCAGAATTTGAATCCAGATTTTGTTATTCCAAAGGTAGTGCTACCACAACTAAAATAGATAGTAATGAATGATACCACATAATTGTCAAATGGATGATAGGCAACAGGGAAAATGAGATGTGTGTACAGTAAGTCAGATGCTGATTTAATTTTTTTCCTCCAAAAAGAATTGCTAAGTAAAGAATTTGCTAAGTAAAATGTCTCAGGTTAATTACAAGGAGGATAAAAGAAGTCATACTGTATTTTATACACTTGTAGAAATTGTTACAAAGTTAGTGCTCATTCAGCATGGACTTATTTTTGCATTTGTCCATTCATTGTTTCCAATATGTGAGACTTTTTAATGCTAAGTGGGGGAAAGATCCCATGAATCAGACATGCTTCTGGTCTTCATGTAGATCTAATCTAGTAGAGGGAGATATGGAAGCTTTTGTCCAGGGTTGTTTCTCTTAGCCATTCATTCTAATCAGAGCAATCATTCTGATAATTGTTACTTGAGCCATGTATAATATGGAAATAATTTTGTTCATGTTCTTTGTACTTGTAGTCTATATAAGTAAGGAAAGTTACCCACAGCTTACTTTTGTTACTGGTATTGACTTTTTAAAATTACAACATTAATCAAATCTTTCTGCATGGTGTGCACAAAAGAAAATCTTGAGCTATTCTATGTGTACTCTGCAAACAAAGTGCCTTGCATATGTAGTATTATTTGATGAATATTAATTGAATTAGATGAAGGTAGTGACACCATCAAAGGGGGCATAGATTTTCTTATATAAAAGGGTAGACATTTTTATTACAAAAGAATGATTGTTGAACTTGGAGGCAGAGTACCAGAGCTCAAATCTCAGCTTGTGTATTTATTACATGAGTGACCTTGGAGAAAAAAATAATTTCAGGAAACTTGGTTACCTTATCTCAAAAGATTTGAATGAAATTATATCTGAGGATCAAGAGTGTGTCTGCATACACATGCAAATTTTTTTCATTTTTACATTATGTCTTCCATTGGTTATACATTTGTTATCATAATGAGATTAATGAGATATTTCTGAGAAATACAATTTCCCCTTTTTAAAAATAAAATTTATTTTCATTAGGCTTTTTTTTTTTTAATAATGCATCTTTAGTGAACTAAACAAAACCTGTTTCAGATAGAGGCAAGTAAAAGAATGAATGAAAAATATACCGTAGTTATTCTGGAATGATAAGCAGTTAGTAATGGACTAAGGATGAGCTAATTTTTCACTGACAGTAACATAGTTATTCTAATAAAAATGAAATTTAGTAGAGTTGGAGCATAGCCTCGGCTCTTCAGAATCTGAAAATATGATCTTTATTAAGAGAATGTATAGGAGTGGATAGAATGCTAGGCCTGGAATTAGAAAGACGCATCTTCCTGAATTCTTAACTGGCCCCAGACATGTATTACCAGCTGTGTGATGTTGGACAAGTCATTTAATCCTGTTTGCCTCAGTTTCCTCATCTGTAATATGAACTAGAGAAGGAACTGGCAAGCTATTCTTAAGAAAAATTCAGTTGGAGTCACAAGAGTCAGAAATGACTGAAAATGACTGAACAACTACAACAACTATAAAGTATATGAAATAAAATTGTTTTTCTTTGTATTTTTAATTTTATTCCTTTTTCAATTTATTTTAAGTGTTTCTAATACCTCTCACTAGGATTAGTGAATTAATTTAATACTGCAAATTATCCATGACTTCATCACTATGGGCATTTCCTCATCAATGAAGATGCTAATTCTTTCACACATTGTAAATAATTTAATGAATTATAGTAAAAAATGTGATAGACATCACTCTCTAGTCCCTGTTAAAATAACTAGGATTTCATATGAAAGCTATATATTAGTTTGTCATCAGAACTATACTGAGTTCAAGCTGAGTAAGGACCTTTCTGCTTTTGTGCCACTTACTATAAAAGGTTTTATCCTTTCACTCCAGTTGTTACTTTTTTTTTCCCATCTCATTCCTCAAATTATTTTGCATATAGTTTTCATTCAAGAGGAAGCTTGGCAGAGTAGAGAGACAGTTGACCCTCAAGTAAGAAAGGCTGAGGTTCATTCAAAGCTTGTTTGTGAAAGATGAGCTGTGTTGTAGGAAAGTTAACCTTTCAGTTTCTCCAAGCAACTTGATAATACAAGTTACAGTATGCTTGTTTTTTAACTATGACTTCCCTAATCCATTGAAACCACAGGTCCACACCTAAAAATTTATCTAAAAATTTAACTATGTGCATGTGATTTTTTTTCCTTAGTAAAGGTTAGTGAATTCTTTAGAGATAGCAACAGTTCTGTTTTTGTGTCTTGTATGGGGCTTTGCAGTTATTAAATGCATAATGAATTATAATGCACTTCCTTGGTATATAGTTTTCTAGAATATAGTGGCTGGCTCCTTGCCATAGTTGGGCATCAGAAAATAATTTAAAAAGTTGTCCACTATTATATTATTTTTGCATTCTACATTTCTTTGTGCATTTTTAGGCTTTTAATGTTAATTGACTCAGCTTTTTAGAGTGTTGAGCATCAGAAAATTTTCAGAATTTCTGGATGGATGCAGTTATTTTTCAAAAAAAAGGAATTAAATGTAGCCATTATTCCCCTGATTTTGTACCAGGTCAGTCATTAATTTAAAACTGAAATAAAATTTTGTATGAACCTCGACATGTTCATCAGTACTTTTCCTTTTATGGTTTGCTTATTTCTTCTTTCTCTAGAAGTATATTGCTACAGGAGAATTGGGGAAAGCTACTGATACCTTGGATTCAACAGGGAAAATTACAGAAGAAAAACCTTACGGTAAGAAGTAAAATATATTTACTTACAAAATTAAAATCTACAATTGTTTTAATTTTCACAAATAGAAGACAAAGGGAGACTAATTTCTGTTTTTAAATTTAAAATCAGTCTTAATAAGTGATTTCAGTTTTCCAAACAATTTACATAAACTAAAGTTCAAAATTAGTAGGTTTGTGGATACTACATTTTAGATTGCTCGTTTCTTGAGAATAGAGAAACATGTGTTTTTATTTCTTTGAATGCTTGGTGCTCAGTGCCTTGTGTTTAATAATCAAGCAAACACCTAAAGATCTTGGTAAACCTTGTGCTAATGTAAACTTCAACTATTCTTAGTAATAGATTTAGGACCTTAATAAATATTTTATGAATGAACACATGGATTGGATTACATTCATTAACATTTTTCATTATAATTGCTTCATTTGAAACAAATTCTGAAGGGATATCATGTCCAAATTACTCCCCTAGTTTCTTTTCTTCCTTCATTCCAACTTCCTGCCCAAATCCTTTTGTAGTTAAAATTTTGAACTTAATTTTTTTGTCTATCTTACAATCTCTTTTCTAGACCACTTTGTACTACTTAAATAGGAGAGCCCATTAGTTTTTTTGTATGTAAGGTCACTGTTTTAAAACTAATTCTTTCCCCCATTTTTAGAACATGTAAACATGGCAGAGAAAGAATAATTTCATTTGGAAGTAAAACAACTAATTGGGGCCCATCTTAAATAAATTAGATAAATTATCTACCATCCCCTTTTTTCATTACTCTTAAAAAAAAAGATAAATGAAATGGTCTCCTAGCAACCTTCACAGTGCTCATTCTATTTATAACAGTAGATTTATACAGTAAGTTCACCCCCGTTATCCTGTCACAAAATGTGAATTATTTGTAGGGTTTTGGTTTTTTTTTTTAACTCTTGCCTGTGGTTGATATTTTTCCCACTTGACTCAATTGCAGGAAGTGAATGCTTATCTAGTCTTCCTGTGTTCTTGTATTGAGTTATACTATTGTCCCAATAGGAGAGAGTTTAGGTAACTGCTGGAATCCTTTTATCTTTCAAGCTATTAGAACTTAAGCTCTGTAGTTTTCTTTTGTACCTTGTTTGATCAGTCAGCACAATTTAAAATGCACTTATATATTCTTAGACTTTCTTTTAAAGCAAAGTTATATTATACATATATTTTGAAAATATGGTGAAGTTCTGATTAATTGAAATCCAGTTAAAAATCTTTTTTTCTAAGTAGTAGGAATGAATGCCATGTAAATATTTAGCTCATCTCTTTCATCTCCATCTATAGTACTGTAGTGAGAATTTATATGCAGATATTCATTAATGTGATCCTAAAGCCTACAGCTACTACTGTGCTTTACTTTGGCCATGATAACACTAATATTTATTCAAAAGATTTTCACAAGGATTTAGACAAGAAATTTGCTTTTAAAATGAACTCTTGGTTAACTAGAATTTTTAATTCACCTGTCCTGCAAAATTTTTTTTTTTACTGCAATTTGTATTTATATAACAGTTTCTATTAAGTAGCGGGGCATACATTAGTATAATTATAATGGCCATATTATGCAAGACTTTGAATATGAAGTCAATAATATTGGGATTAATGTAACATTGAAGGTTTCTGAACTTATCAAAAGATTTCTGATATAATAAACTACTTCAGAGTCTCCTTTAATTGGATTATTTTACAATTTTATGTTTTACCTGAAAAAGTTTTGCCATAACAACCTCCAACATACATTTTTTTTTTCTTGTGGTCTTGACTGCTTTATGAATCATTGTAGTATTATCATTAGTGATACTTCTTTAAACATCTACTGGACATTATGGTAAGCATTTGTTATCCGTGTTTTAGAAATATTTACTTGGTATAACAGATATCATTAGTAATTATGATTTGGTGTTGCAATGGAGATAAAATTTCTTTAGGAAATAATTTCTCTTATAAATCATGAGAGTCAGAGAAGAATTGGAATGATGAGAAGACACACTTAAGAAATTTAGAATAAAGCCTGCTAAATAAAAGTTTACTCTGAGTAAAACATGAAACAATTTTTTTTTTGGTAATTTGGTAATTTTTTAAATAATAGCTTTTTAATGTCAAAATACATACAAAAACAGTTTTCAACATTCACTCTTGCAAACAGGAGGAAGAAGAGGAGGAGGGGAAAAACACAAAATTCCAGAAAGATGAGAGTAATTGGGGCTGTCAAAGCCTACAGAGAGATCAAGAGAATAGGAATGAAGAAAAAAAGTCATTTCCTTCTACCTACCCTCTTTATCTAGACAGCACATAATCCAATATAGGCTAAACATGTGCAGTTCATATTTCCACATTTATCATGCTGCACAAGAAAAATCAGATCAGAAAGGAAAAAAGTAAGAAAGAAAACAAAGGTGAACTTCCTATATTGTGTTCCACATTCAGTCCTCACAGTTCTGGATGCAGATGGCTCTCTCCATCACAAGCCTGTTGGAATTGTCCTGAATCACCTCATTTTTGAAAAGAGCCACATCCATCAGTTGATCATCACGTAATCTTCCTGTTGCTTTGTATAATCTCTTGGTCCTACTCACTTCACTTAGCATCAGCCATTTTCCAGTGATAGTTAACCATTCAAAAATACTCCCTTTTAAAATTTTATTTAAAGATTGGATCACCCTATTTTGCTTAGGCTGCAAGTACAGTGGCCAGTTATAGACTGAGTCTATAGACTCATATAGACAGTTATAGACAGTCTATAGACAGATACCAATCAGTATAGAAGATTTAACGTGTTCCAGTTTTAGAAGTTTTTTTGGTTTGCTCAGCCTAGGCAGCTTGATGGCCTTATTCGCCATGGGCTAATCATTAGTCTAGACTTAGTGTAGATACCTAATTGGTTTTAGGTCTACTATAATTCAGAACTCCCAAATTCAATTGATCTGCCATTCTTGGTCTTCTCCAATAGTAGCTATTGTAAGCATAGAACTTTTCTGAAGCACTTAAGTACTTGGTCTTCATATATCCTGTACTTTGCATTTTTCCTGTTCCTTTTTGAATTCAGTAGACTTTTAACAATCCAGTCTTGTCAAGCTTTCAAGGATTGAGGTCAAATTAAGGTCAATCTATTACTTGATATGTTAATTTCATTAATTTTGTTTCCAAATATATGTAAAGATGGTTTTCAATATTTTTATTAAAATTTGTGCTCCCAATTTTTCTTACTCTTTCCCTTACACCTCCCCCTTTTAATGACTTGTTATATTAATGTTAAAAGTTTGAGTATGGGATTTCTTGTTTTTCTTTTTTCTTTTTTAATTTGATCAGTCTAGAAAGTCCTTGGTATGATAAAAGATTATTTACAGCTTAAAATCATAGGACTTTTCTTTGTTATTTGCCATATAAAATCTCTTAGCCCAAATCTATACTAGAATAAAAATTATTAAGGTATAATTCCCTAAAAGGTAGAAATAGTCTTTCTATGATTTAGATTGCTAATCAATATATGGCAACTAATTAAAAATCCTCCATTCTCTTTGTTACAGAAATATAGTGTGTGTACTATTTATTTGAAAAAGAATAGAACCTAAAAGAACTAAAAACAAATAAGTCAAAGGTTTTAGAAATTATATATTCTTTTTCTCATTGTCAAAAACATTCTTCCTCTTGGTTCCCTACCAGATAGAGATGGTGAGGTAAAAATCAGGATGGAATAACAAAGCTATTTGTTCTTTTAAAGAAAACTAAATCTAACAATAAAAAGTTTATGCCATTTTAATTTCTGATTCTGACAGGTAACACGTAAGGTAGGATAGAGTATAATCCCCAGTGAGACACTAAATATTTGGCCCATAACAGTTTTTGATGCTGCATTTTCCAAGATATTAATCACTGATGGATTTTTTTTGGGGGGGGGATATCTTCTAAATTCTAAATTCTAAATAGTAAGTATTGATTAAATACATAGGTCATTGGCCCATTTTTTTTTTCATGGAAACGAGGACAAGAGAAATTTAGTCTTTTACAAAAAGATGTATCTTTTGTTTTTCACAGCAAGATTTATTTTACTGTTTCATATTTATATAGAATAATAGAATAATATTTATATAGAATAAGATATTAGTGAGTAATATGTATATCATAGTACAGCTTTAATTTTAAAGTGAATACATCAGAATTGTATCAGTATTATTAAAATTACATATTTTCTTGCAAATTGAAGACAGCTCTGAGGTACCACTACACCTGTCAGATTGGCTAAAATGACAGGAAATGATAATGATGAATGTTGGAGGGAATGTGGGAAAACTGGGACACTGATACATTGTTAGTGGAACTGTGAACAGATCGAACCATTCTGGAGAGCAATTTGGAACTATGCTCAAAAAGTTATCAAACTGTGCATACCATTTGATTCAGCAGTGTTTCTACTGGGCCTACATCCCAAAGAGATTTTAAAGGAGGGAAAGGAAGCCACATTTGCAAAAATATTTGTGGCAGCCCTTTTTATAGTGGCAAGAAACTGGAAACTGAATGGATGCCCATCAATTGGAGAATGGCTGAATAAATTATGGTATATGAATGTTATGGAATATTATTGTTCTGTAAGAAACGACCAGCAGGACGATTTCAGAGAGGCCTGGAGAGACTTGCATGAACTGATGCTGAATGAAACGAGCAGAACCAGGAGATCATTATACACGCCAAGAACAATACTATATGATGATCAATTCTGATGGACATGGCTCTCTTCAACAATGAGATGTCTCAAACCAGTTCAAATTGTTCAGTAAAGAAGGTCATATATACCAAGAGAGGGATATAAAATGTGGACCACAACATAACGTAACATTTTCATGCTCTCTTGATGTTTGCTTGCATTCTCAGATTTTTCTTGTAGATATGATTTTTCTTGCACAACAAGATATGTGGAAATATGTATACATATATATTCAGTTTTGTCAAGTATTTTAAAAAATACTTCTTTTTTTTTTGCTAGTGGATTTCCTGCCATCTAGGGGAGGGGTGGGGACTAGGGGGGAAAAATTTGTAACAGAAAACTTTGTAAGGGTCAGTGTTATCCATACATATGTTTTGCAAATAAAAAGCTTTAAGAAAGAAAAAAAATTAAAAAAAGACATTTCTTTTTGTCGTGTATAGAAAAAATATTTGTTTTCTTTCACATTTGGCAGATCAGATAAAACAAGAAGATATTGAAGGTATTCTCCAGAAATTTACAGGAAATATAATGCAAGTACCTCCTCTGTAAGTTAATATTAGTAATAGTAAGCTTTTCAAGCTTTCCATAATAAATCACTTGTTCTTTTTGTACTATATAATACAGTATTAGGAAAGCATACATCACATGACACTAAATGATCAGATTCATTCTATATTTGATGCTGTGAACATTTTGAAATGTTATCATATCATAAAGAACACAGGAAATGGTCTGTTATCCAGACCTAGGTATCTACAGTAGTATGTTATATGAATATTAAGCTTTGAAATTATATTTATATTATATTTACTATCACCTAAGCCTCTTTTTAATATTAGATCATTTATTCAGCAACAGCTGCTCTAGAAGGCACCATTCTTGTCTAATCTAGACTGATGGAGGAATATGTATCAGAGGGATTTGAGAGCCTGATATGCACTAGAGTGACTGAATAACAGATTATGGACTCTGCTTTCCTGACCTAGCAGCTTGCATTCCCTCATATTGCTAAAACAAAAGACCAGGGATGTTTTTCCTGGCAGGCACAGATATATTTCCATATTTGTTAAATATAGTGTCTAAGTATGTGGACAATGAATAGTCATTGGTTAATTAATTATTGGTTAATGGTTTGTTTTTTTTTTTTTTGCAAACATTTCTGTTTGTATTACTCATTATTGTATTGGCTAGCTTTCAGAATGACTATTGAATCCCTGTGAAAAGTATTTTTAATGATTTTTAAATGCTTAATTAACTATATAACAATTTTATTTCATTTGATTCATTAAAAGATGTTCATAAATAACAAAATAAAAATGTACCCAAATATGGTTTACTCCTAAAATAGACAGAAATTGAATTAGTTTCTCTCATTTGAAGGGAAAGAAAACTGTTAACACGTTATAATATTTGGAGCCACAATTTGACTTGAAACAGTTAAAATTGGCTGAAATATAAATTGCTTTAACAGACAGCATGAATTGTACTTAGGCCCCCATTAATGAAATATTTTTTTGAATTTGCATTTAGCCAGAAATCTTAAAACATGAAAATGAAAATGAGAAATCACAAATAATCACATCATTATTTTATTAGAATTTGGTAACGGTTCCCTAAAAATTTTAGCTCCTTTCACTCTAGTACACCCCATTCTCCTTCATTTCATTCTGCAGAATTCTGAAGTTTGGAGTAGTGATTCCAGGGACTGCAGAGAACTGAAGTGAATCTGTCAGGGAATTGAAGATTGGAAGTGGCATCATTGCTCAGCAAATGCCAGTATAAGATATATTAGATTCAGTGATGTTTAAGGAATTCGCATTGATCTCCGATATCATTGTGATGTAAAAAATATTAATCCAGTTTGATAGAGTAGAATGATTTGACTTCAATTAATGATAGATGTAATTCAGGGCAATAGTTTATTTGTGTACTACATTAATATCTGATGACTTTTTTTTCAATCTTTTCTAGCTATTCTGCTTTAAAGAAAGATGGACAGAGACTTTCAACTTTGATGAAGAAAGGCGAAGTAGTAGAGGCAAAACCTGCCAGACCAGTCACAGTGTATAGCCTCTCCCTTCAAAAATTCCAGCCACCTTTATTTACATTAGGTAAGGAAGGAAGTTTAAAATGCAGTTTTCATGCATTTTATTATATTGTTTAGATGCAATTCAGAGTGACTCATGGAATACAATGAAGATCTGTTGGTATGATTGGACAGTTTTTTACTAGGCAGAAATTTCCTAATTTCTTTGCTCTCTTGATAACAGTTTAAGAGGGACCTATAATTATGTGGAAACTTAAAAGTACTTTTCTAAATAGTCTGTGATTCTTATGTACCAAAATATATAAAGTTGGAATTATTGGTCGTGATACAACTTATTTTTAGATAATAGTATTTTTTATTTTATAATCTCTTTCTGTTGGTACCATTAGTTCTACACTGGTGCTAGAATTAATTTGGTTCGATGTGGTAAATCATCAGTGAAAGAAACAATTATATTGTATTGTATTATTATTATTGTATGTTATATTGTATCCTAAAATAATTGAAGATTCTTAGTAGTCTGGAAACAAATAAAGTAGTATGTCTATTTAGGAACATAAAACAGATTTTTATTTTAGCTTATGAATTTTTAATCTTTTCCTTACCATGTTTGCCTTTCCCCGAAAAGTAATAATTCATAAAATTCATATAATCTAAATCTTAGATTTTGTGGGGAGAGAGTGGATGTTTATCTTTTTCCAGAAAAATTTATGCACATTTCATAATCTTCCTGTTTACTGTGAGATTGATGTTTGAAACTTGAAACATACTTGATTTTCAACAAGACAAGGATTTAGTTAGTCTCTAGGCCCTCTTTAATTTTATTAAGTTGGTTCACAGGCATATTAGAGAAGGTGCCTTAAGAAATATTCTCCCAATTGGCTTTTGTTTCTAAATGTCATTTTCTTTTCCATTACCATTAGTATGTAACTTGTAAGCCTACAGGGTACTGTATTTAACTGTTAGAAATTTCTTTTATCTTTAATAAACTTTGATCCAAGGGGCAGCTAGATGATACAAAGAATAGAGCACCAACCTTGGAGTCAGGAGAACCTGAGTTCAAGAAGCTCTCATCCTAATCTATTTAAGAAATATATAAAAAACACAAAAATGACCAGTTTTTATGTTTTTAATTATTCCATGGAAAAGTAATAGCTGTTTGGCTGAAGAAAGAGATATCTTTGAAAATCACATTTGAACATAAAATCTGCACTTAAATTTTTAAAGATTTTTATAGAATAAAGGATATAACCATATTGAATACAAATGCGATGTTAGAATTCCATTTCCTTTCTTTGGTCATTTCTGATCCTAGGAGTAAAAAAGGTAATGATTATATGGAAATAAATGCCCCATTGTGACTTGGATTTACTGCCACATGACTGATATTGTAAGGTAAAGCTAGAGGAAAAAAAAACCTTTTCTATTTGAAATGTAGGGACCACTGACAAGATTTACTCTGTTGATAGATGAAACTTGTAAGGATAATTTGAACTCTGTATTGAGATATAGGTTGACTTATAACCTTTTTTTTCAACTTATAAAGCCCTCAGTGTTAGGGGGAAAAAAAGTTTTGGAATATGCTTGATTCACATGGTCTCTCTGATTTGAATGGTTATTTTATGATTAGTTGTTAAACAGTTATCAACCAGTCACCAAAAGAAACTTTAAAAAAAGTCTTTAGCTATAGTGTGTTTTGCGGAACACAGCTATGTTTGTTTGGGAAAAGATCTTGACCTTTTTGATCTGAAAATATTTACATTAAAAAAATGCCTGCTTTTCAGCATTGCAAAGTGAGATATTTAACCTTCGAAACCTTTGAAATGAATTAGGCTGCATGTTTTGCTAGTTAATTTAAAATGCGTTCATTGGGTTTCTTCTGTTTGCTTTCCCAGTACTCTGATTTTGCAATCTCTCACACACATATGCTTCAGAATGAATAATTTATCTTGTATCCCATAAATATTTCATCACTTGTTTGTTTGCATAGTGCATTTTTACATTTGTTTAGAGGCATCATTTCTATGTAAAGTAGATTTCATGGGGAGTTTGCAATTTACCATGTCACTGTTAACATTCCAGATGTTGAATGTGGAGGAGGTTTTTATATCAGAAGCTTGGTCAGTGACATTGGCAAAGGTAAGCATGGGTGGGAAAAATTATTAGTTGGGGAATTATATATATATTTTACTATTTGGGGAATTATATATATATTTTACCATTTTGTTTTTCTACATTTGAGTACCACCCTATGTTCTGGACTCCCTTTCTTCCATCACAGACTATTACATTTATGGCCTGTGATTTTTGAACATCAGCGGAGGCAGTGAAATGCTTGTGTTAATAAGATAAGGGCAATTATTTTATTTTATTTTATTTTTAGTATATAGTAAGAATACCTGACTACTGTTAAGATTCAGTAGGAAAAAAAACTGTCCATATATATTTCCTTTAAAATTTGTTCCATTTTAAAAAGGTTGAAAAGAAATCTCTTGGACAAGCAGAAATATTTATATTCTGGCTTTCTTCAGTGAGGAAGGAAAAGACTGCATATTGAGAAAAAATGTTATATGATTTATTCTTCTGGATTATTCCATTTTTTAAGTGATGTATACATGAGACATATATAAAATGATGTAAAATGTGAAATAAGAAACCTGTCTTATAGGCTGTTTCCTCCTTTACTGCTGTAGAACTCTCTTCCTGTGCCACTGTGCAAGAACTGACCCGAACTAAACAGGGACCATTTACACTAGAGGAACATGCGCTTCGTGAAGACAAATGGACAATTGATGGAATAGCACAATCCCTAGAGCATTGCATGCCTCTTCTCTCAGTAGAACCTTCTGTTAAAAAATTAAAAACTGAAGATTCCAAAGTACAAGCTGTGAGCTCTGAAGACAAAACAATAAGTCAGGTTAAGGAAAAAGAGTGATTGGAACATCTTAAGTTTGGACTGGGATTGTTACATTTTCCTAGTTGAATTTATAACCTTTTATGTGCAAAATGACAAGCTGCATTGTTTAAAAAAAATCTCTCTCTCTGTCTCTGTCTCTCTCTGCATGGAGAAAAAGTCCATAATTTCTTATTTCTACAACATGCTATTCATCTGATACATTGCATTATAAATGGGTTTGTTAGTAATCTAAATTGTTTTTTGTATCTGTTTTTGTGTTACCATATGGGCAATAAAAATTTTAAATCAAAATTTCAGAAAACTTAATTTTCTGAATTTAGTCACTCATCAGTTATCTACGCCAGTAAATAAGTTAAATGCATTTTCTAATCTAATGAGAACAAAATTGGTATTGTACTTTGTTTTCTGAAATTCAGAAATTCAAGACTGTATATAATTTATTGGACCACCCAGAAAAATTGTTGACAATTCACTGAAGAAAATATCATGCTAAGTTTAAACAGCTTGAAAATGGTCCTTTGTGTAATTCATTTGCTTTATGAAAGTAATTTTGGGAAATTAATCATTAGAAAGAAATAATGTTTGGAAAAGATTTAGATCTACCTATAAGCATATATTTTTTATTTTCAGGCTAGGGACCAACCAGATGCAATAAATATCTATAAATGGGCTCTAATGATAATTACTTTCTGCCCTTATTAATAGGATTAAAATCAATAATCCACTTTTTATATTTATCAACTCAGATGATTATTCCATTAAAATAAAAGGATAAAGCAATTAAGGCTCAGTATGAAACAAAGGCATTTTTATGCTAGTAGTTGGGTTAATGAATGATACAGTAGACTTTTGACTTAAGGTTACCTAATAATATGCCTATCATATTTTCCTTTTGCATTGGGGGTAGGAGTAGGCAAGATTGTGTGTTCGTTTATTTGTTTATTTATTTATTTATTACTATTTATCTTTTAGGGAAAAAAAAACACTTAATCCTTACCTGTGGCTTTTTTTTTTTAACACTTCAATTATTGCCTCTAGAGGTGTTTATTGGTTTTGACCAAAATGCTTCATTACATTTCTACGTAGTTTTCTACTCTAAATAATACGCCTTGATTATTATATGCTTTTTTTTTGTTGGATTATACTGAAAGTCCCCAATTCTCTGTATCATTTCAATTGCATAATTTAGAAAGTATAGTCACTAAAAATCAAGTTTATAGGTGCTAGGGGCTTCATGTTTTACTTTATAGGAAAACATAATGTATTATTTTGTCTTTAATATAATCATTCTTCACATTCTTATAGTTAAAAGCAAGACCATTAAAAATTTCTTGAAATAATTATTTTAAGTTTAACCTTTAAAATATTATAATTCCACATTAAAAAATACAAAACAAATTATAGTTAATCTAATATCAACTATAAAATAGACATTAATGTTTTGGTAGGCTGTATCAGCATATACATAGTAAAAAAACGAGCACTTGTTTAATGAGGATTTTAAAATTTTTTTCAATAAAGCATTCTTTTCTCTCCTCACTGTCTACTGGGGAAACAAACATATACTCTTTTTAGTGAGTATGAATATTTAAAGAATATTGGCTCTGTTAAAAAATGTCTCATTCTGCATATTTTGTCTTTATCTCCTTTTTGTCAGGAAGTGGATAGCATTCCTTATTGGAATCTTGATTGATCATTGCATTGAACAGAGTTAATGAGAAGTCTTTATACTTCTTAGTGTTACATTCAGGATTAAAAATTAAATGTTGTTTTAATTGTAATAGCAAAATAATTTTTGAACTTCAAATTAAAAATTTATATAAATTGAATTTAACCAAATTTAATAGCCTACAACTTGTAAAAACTAGTAGTACATATTTTATTAACATTATAGTATAAATTCATGTAGTAACAGTTAAGATTTTTTCCCCTAATATTGAGGTAACAGGTAATATTGAGGTAACGGCATTTCTGTTTTACAAATTCCAATGTACAAAATGTTTTATTTGGCCAATATGCAAAAGTGAACAAACTAAAACTCAGTAATTCCAGAATCTCTTGTATGTATTCCAGTTATGTATGTTCAATTACATTCTTTCCAATCTTCTACTTTTCTTTCAAGAAAGCAAATGTGGTAGAGGAGTCTTTTGTATTTATCTTAAATCCATAAACAACTCTTAAAGTTAAAAAAGGGTATCAGGAGTTAATTAGTCACCATGTTGTGAGTAGGGCTACCTACTACAACATCCTGGACATTCACTTGAATGGCCATTCAGCATTCACTTTGAAGGCAATTCATTTTTAGACAACTTTTTATTAAGGTTTTCCTAACATTAACTTAATCTACTTCTGCAAACTCCTCCCATTCATCATATAAGCTGAAGTCTATTTTAAAATCTTTCAAATACTTGACAACTATTATGTCCCTCTGCTTTTCTATTTTACCTTTCCTGTCACGTCATCTCCATACGTTAATAAATTCTTAGTTCCTTAAATCAGTGCAGTCTTAAGTCTTATCTTTTTTTTGTTGCTCTCTTTTTGATATTCTTAAGCTAATCTATAGTACATAACCACATAGTTAAATTTAAAGTCAAAGGATCTGAGTTCCCTTGTTTTCATATCTGGAAAATGGTGGTTTTACCTTTTTTGGCTTCCAAGAACAGTTGGTTCATATTGAGCTTATAGTTCACTCCTTTTTCACATGAATTAAGTTTACACCATCCTGTAGGCAATTTTTTTTTTTTACCAAATATATTTCCAACTACATTTCATTTTAGAATAGGTTGGATAAATGTCCCAGATTTTTGTCATTGTTTCTGCATCCCAAATTTGAATTCCAACTATTAAGTATTCTTCCATCATTGTGTTATCCATACATTTGATAAGCATCCTATGCTTGAAGGTATGCTAGAGATTTTCTGAATATATAGATCCATTTTTGGGTCCAGTTCAACCAGTTATTGAATCCACTTAGCATTTTCATTCCATGTATTTTCAACTTGTCCACAGAAGTGATAGACTTTTCAAATGATTTCTTGGGTCCCCACCTCCACTCCCACCACGAGTTTTTTCTTTTTTTCCAACCATTGAGAAGATTCTGAAATCTTAGGGATTCAAGCCAACAAAAATATTTCTGATATGAAGTTTTAAAAAATGTTTTTAAAGGAAAAATCCTATATCATTTTATTTTGCATTTTTAATTTTTGTTCTTCCTTTTCACCTTGTTTTGAAAATTATCAAAAGTGATGCCAAAGGGGGAAACTATGTGACTCAGTGAATAGAGCACCAGCCTTGAAGTCAGGAGGACCTGAGTTCAAATCTGCTCTCAAACACTTAACATTCCCTAGCTGTGTGACCCTGGGCAAGTCACTTAACCCCAATTGCCTCAGCAAAAAGCAAAAAAAAAAAAAAAAGTGATGCCAAAGAATCTATAATGTTTCATATAGATTATATAGTAAAACCAATAATTTGCACTTCCCTGACTTAAAACTCAATTTAATGCCCACTATATGTAAAATGCTGGGTATAGAGAGACAAAAAATGTAATTGTCTTTGCCTTTAACCCCATTAGAGGATACATAAATAAATGTAAGTGTATTTGAAGTTATGCCAAAGAAAGCTGGGTTCAAGTTTTACTGTTACTAATTATATCCAAATTAGGCAAAGTTTTTATAATAGGATCACTCAAAGTTAAGCCTGTTCTCCATTTGGGTTATTGAATTTTGAAATATGGTTAGTACTTTATATCAAAAGGATCATTTACGAAGATGGCGAATTGTAGACAGCTTTCTCTGTGAACTCCTTTGGGACCTTCCCTCAGACCCAGACAAAGTGAGCCTCCGAACTGGTTTTTGAGTGAAGGCTCCGCCAAACATTTGGACTACAACGCACTTCTATCAAAAATCTACCTTGAAAGAACTCCGGAGAAGGTTAGCCTCAGGGGAAATCGGCCACTGGTCGCAATCAGACTCCAGCCTGGGCGGAAGTCAGGGCTGCGATAGAGGGGCGGATTTAAGGCACCCAGGAAGTCCCTGGGAGACGCCTGGGCCACTTTGCTTGCGGGCAGGTGCTTTGGCAGATCTGCCTTTGGTAAAGGGTGGATCGAGAGCAGCTGAAAACGTGGTCCTAGTGCGAATCTAGCCTGACCAGCCTCAGACCGGAAGTCAACTCTGCAAACTGCCCCAGGGCAAATACAAATTGTTGCAGTTTTCTGTTTTTTGACCAACATCCCAACTTTAAAACATGAGCAAGAAGCGGAAGAGAGGTCTCACCATAGAAAGCTTTTACGGAGAAAAATTAGAACAGTCCCCAGATCCTGACATTATGAAAACAATCCCAGATGAAGCCACAAAGGCAGACTTAAGTTGGTCTCCCTTTCAGAAGGCTTACCTAGATGATTGCATTAAGAATCTCAAAAGAGAGCTAGAAGAATTGAGATCAGGGCAACAGAAATACCAAAAACTGGAAAATAGGACTGGTGAATTGGAAAAAGAAAACAGTTCACTGAAAAACAAAATTGGTGAATTGGAAAAAATCACCAATTCACTGGAAAATAAAAATGGTGAACTGGAAAACAAAATTGGTGAATTGGAAAAAGACAACAATTCACTGAAAAACAAAATTGGTGAATTGGAAAAAGACAACAATTCACTGAAAAATAAAACTGGCAAAATGGAAAAAGAATGCATTGAATCCAGAAATTCAATTGGCCAGCTACAAAAGGAGCTAAAAAAGATAACTGAAGGAAATAATACTTTAAAAAATTAAAATTGAACAAATAGAAGTAAATGACTCAATAAGACTTCAAGAATCAGTTAAACAAAAACAAAAAATGAAAAAATAGAAGAAAATATGAAATATCTCCTAGGAAAAGGATCATTTACACCTATCTTGCCCTTATATGTTACAAAAATGTCCTCAGAAAGGTACCAAGTTAATCCATTTAAACTGCTCTTCTGTAAGTACAGTCATTGCCTGTTGAATTTCCTCCTCTAGTTTTCATTTTCTTTTTCTATCTCTGGTACCTACCATAATGTCTTAAACATGAGATGCTCTATAAATACTTGTTGAAAGGAAAAGTTAAAGAAATTTGCCTTCTGAGCTCCTAAATTCCAGGTCTAATCAGTAATTCTTTAGACATTGCATGAAGACCCAGTATTTTTCTTTCATCCCACTTCTTTGCATGTCTTTGTACTTTCCTCATCTGTGGGCAATAGCTTTGGGTTTATTTAGGATAAAGATTTGCTTAACTTGAAGGGCCCTTTCACTAATTAGCATAACCCGGTCCAGCCTTATTTATAATTTTATTTTCAGGATTCTATAAAGACATTTAAAATTTTTATGGTCTAAACTTTGACCAACTTCAAACATTTACTTGCTGTTTCTTAAGGAACTAATTATTCTATGCGAGCTTGTTTCACTGAGCCAGTTAATAAATGAAGCTTTTATTTATATACTAAATTGATGTCATTGTCTGACAATAGTTATTACTAATGTGAAAATTTTTCCTTGATTTATCTATGCCCATATTTGTTGCATATATTCATAAGAAAACATTTAAATATAGGTGAAATCAGAATCACATGGAAAAAATCAGAACAGCCATCCAATTTAACTCACACAAAAGGAACCCCATCCCCACACAAACTATATAATCTCTTCATGAAGACTTAATGAAAGAACTCCTTTTTTTTAAATAAAATTTTACTTAAACTAATCATGTAAAGATAGTTTTTAACATTCATTTTAAAAAAAAAGTTTTGAGCTCAAAATCTTTCTCCCATTCTTCTCCCTTAAAACAGTAAGCAGTTTGATAAAAGATATATGTTCAATCATGTAAGTCATTTCAATGTTAAGTCATGTGAAAGGAAAAACATTAAAAAAATCAGTGAATGTACTAAGCTTTGATCTCCAGATTTCATCAGTTGTCTCTCTGAATAGGGATAGCATTTTCCATCTTGCATTCTTTGGAAGTGTCTTGGATCTTTGTATTTCTGAAGAGTTAAGGCATTCTTAGTTAGCCACTACACAATGTTACTGTAACTATACAAAGGAGTATTTACCACCTCTTGAGGCATCCCATTCTACTTTTGGGAAGCTCTAATTGTTAGAAATCTTTTCCTGACATCAAGCTTAAGTTTGTTCCTTGCAACCTCAGCCCAATGGTTCTGCACTCTGAGGCCAAGTCTAATCATTTTCTTGTGATGGTTTTCAAATATTTAAAGACAACTAATCCTCCCTGAGTAATCTCTTTAGATCTATGATCCCAGAGTCAAAAGAAGTTTGTGATAATGTATGGATATTTGTGCCATGAGACTTGGAGGGAGAGCATTTAAAATGCTTAAGACTAATCCTTGTTAAAAACAAGAAATACTCATTTTTATACTATTTTGCCAATGATAAATCATTCTGATCTATTTATTAACTAGTTTCCAAGGATTTTGTCCTGGACAATAGTTTGCTCAGTTTTAGTTAATCTGCATAAATCAATACACTTATTTCTTTAACATTTATTTTCCAATTTAGACTTTTTTCACTGATTCATATTACTCCTGTTTGTCTGAATTAGTGAAAATTTAGTGTCTAGTTTTGAATTTTCTATTATCTGAATAGATAAGCCAGAGGGAGCAATAATGAATAAGTACAAAGCCATAAGTACTTTATTTCAGGTATACTGTGCCTCTTGTATTGTTTTGTAGTCAAGTTAATAGGGTAGTAAAATGGTGCAGTGGATGAATGCCAGGCCTGGAGTCAGGAGGACTCGTCTTCCCGAGTTCAAATCTGGCCTAAGCTGTGTGACCCTGGGCAAGTTATTTAACTGTCTCAGTTTCTTTATTTGTAAAATGTGATGGGGAAGGAAATGATAAATCATTCCAGTATCTTTGTCAAGAAAATCCCATATGGAATCACAAAGACACAACTGTACAACTATTTCAAAAGAACATTACAGCTAGTTTTATGTGCTGAAATTATTCTTTTCCACATTATATTTTTTCCAGTTGCATGTAAAGATAGTTTTCAACTTTCACTTATATAAGATTTTGAATTCCAGATTTTTTTCCTCCCTCCCTTTTTCCCCCCTCTCTCCCTCCCTCTCCAAGATGGCAAGCAATCCGATGTAGGTTATACATGTACAATCATATAAACATTTCCACATTAGTCATGTTATGAAAGAATTGCAACAAAAGGGAAAAATCAAGAAAAAGTGAAAACTGTGTTTTGATATCATTTAGACTCCAAAGTTCTTTCTCTAGATATGGATAACATTTCCCATTTCATTTTTTTGAAAGTGTATTAGATCATTGTATTGCTTAGAAGAACAAAGTCTATCAAAGTTATCACATAATGTATGCATTCAGATGATTATAAAGAGTGTAGTTCAACTGAACTGAAGTTACTTGTTAAAATTTTTTTCATTTTTAGCAGATTTAGTTTGCCTTGCTAATCATAAAGCTTATTTGGAAAACCACATTTTTATTTTCTGAGTTAAATCATTTGAAAACAAATAATTCTTAGATGTCATTTGAAATAGCTGAAATTGACATTTTATTTTTTCTTCAAGTTTAAGATTTTTAATATAGCAGGTTGTGTAATTGGTATGTATGTATGAATTGGTTCTGTTCTCTTGGTCCGGTACCCACTCACTAGAAACTGATTAGATTCAGCTTTTGAAATCTTAAATCTCATATCACAAAATGACACAGTTTAATTAGATTAGGGAAAGTGTGGTAATATCAAAGTATCAAACAGTAATTTAATGCTTTCATTTCAATCAAATATGATCTCATCCACCCCTAGGCTAGAATTCCTACCTCTGTTTCCTGCATCTATGGGAATGGAGAGAACAGGCAATTCCATCACCTCTATAAACTTGCTTGTCTGCCACCTCAGCAAGAAAAGGGAATAATAGCCCAGTCTCTCATGGAAGTGGCTAGGGAAGCTGGCAACAGTTCCTGGGGCATGCTGGCTCCTCATGCTGCACTGATCATTGATTGCTCTGGCTCAGCAGGATGAGAATGAAGCTCTGCCTGAATGTCATACCTTTCAGTACTGGAGAGATCCCTGCCAATTGCACCATGGTCCCAGAGATGGAAAGCACATGTCCACAGCCATGTTTGATTCTTCCTTTTTGTCTCCCTCTTTGTCTCCACTAAGTGCCAACTATCCTGAGAAAAAGTTGTATCAGAAGCATTCCACTGGAAAACACCATTCAAATAGCATAGAACAAATATTCAGATGTCAAAATAATAAGTTATCATTTATGTAGCACTTTAAGGTTTTTTTTCCCCCCGAGGCAATTGGGATTAAGTGACTTGCCCAGGGTCACACAGCCAGGAAGTGTTAAGTGTCTGAGACTAGATTTGAACTCAGGTCCTCTTGACTTCAAGGCTGGTACTGTATCCACTGTACCACCTAACCCCAGAAAAAGGTCTTTTAAAGAATACCCCACAGTTAAGAGAAGTGAGCTAGATAAAGATCCAGCAAGGGAACTAGGGAAGGAGCAGACTGGAGGAAGAAGAGGAGGAGAAAAATTCACAAAACTCCAGAAAGATGAGAGTATTTGGGGCTGTCAAAGCCTACAGAGATCAAAAGAATGGGAATTAAGAAAAAGTCATTAGATTTGGCAATTATAAGATCAATCACTGGTAACTTTGGAAAGAGCAGTTTTACCTGAATGATAAGGTTAGAGAAACTAGAATGATGAAGTTAGTTTAAAAGAGAGAAGGGAAAACACTCATTGTAGATGACTTTCTCAAGGAGTTTAGCCACAAAAGGAAAAACAGGGGATAAATGGTGGGATCAAGTGAGGGCTTTTTTCCCTGCTAAGGATAAAGAAGATATGGACATCAATGAATGAAATAGCAGTTATAGAAACACTGAAGGCTGGTGAGAGACTGGGGGTGGTAGAGGGAGTGATTTGAGAAAGAAGATGAAGTACAGTGAGATCAAGAATGTAGATAGGCCAGTAATATGATCCTGGACTGTATTAAGGGAGACATTTCTTCCAGGAATAAAATAATTCCTTTATACTCTGCTCTTATCTCGAGCCCTTTCCTTCAGTTTGGGATACAAGGACAATGATTTGCCAAGAGATTTTAGAGGAGACAAATAGAGGATGGTAAAGGGCTTTGAGTTCATATTGTATGAGACAGAAGTTAAATTGGGGATGTTTGGTCTAGAGAGGAGAAGAATGTTTGGGCCATGGAAGCTATGATCAATTGCTTGAAGAACTATTATGTGAAAAATGGATTAGATTTAGTTTGTTTGGCCCCAGAGGACAAAACCATGAATAATGTGTGCAAATTGGAAAGAAGAAAATGTAAGCTTGTAATCAAGAAAAAATTCTTAATATAGATGCCTCAGTGGAATGGATTGTCTTCAAAGTTGGGGGTTGGGTTCCTTCCCTCCCCATCTCCCTACTTTAGAGGTCCCCATTCCTCTACATTGAAGGCTTCAAGGAGAAGTAGATGACTACTTAGAAGATATCTTACAGTAAGGATTACTTAGATTATAGGTTGGACTAGATGGCTGCTAAACACTCTTCCAATTACCTAATTTTGTGACAAGGTATTGATATGATATTTTACTATACATTGCTTTCTTTTTTAGTCATTAGACTTTAACCTTCTTAAAAGGTTGACTTTTTTTCTTTTTTTCTTTTAATTAAAGCTTTTTATTTTCAAAATATATACATGAATAATTTTCAACACTCTCTTTTTTTGCTGAGGCAATTGGGTTGTGACTTACCCAGGATCACCCAGCTGGGAAGTGTTGAGTGTCTGAGAGCAGATTTGAACTCAGGTCCTCCTGACTTGAGGGGTGTTGCTCTATCCACTGCACTACCTAGTTGTTCTTCAACATTCACTCTTAAAAAACCTTATGTTCTAATTTTTTTTTTCCTTCCCTTCCCTCCACCTCTCCTAGATGGAAAGTAATCCAATATATGTTAAACATGTGCAAATCTTCTCTGCATATTTCCACAATCAGATCTAAAATGGAAAAAAAATGTAAAAGAAATCAAAATGCAAGCAAACAATAACAAAAAGAGTGAAAATACTATGTTGTAGACCACATTCATTTTCCACTGTCCTCTGTCTGAAGATGGCTTTCTTCATCACAAGTCCACTGGAACTGGCCTGAATCATCTCATTATTGAAAAGAGCCATGTCCATCAGAATTGATCATCTTATAATCTTGCTGTTGCCCTGTACAATGATCTCCTGGTTCTGCTCATTTCACTTAGCATCAGTTCATGTAAGTCTCTCCAGGCATCTCTGAAATCATCCTGCTGGTTGGTTGTTTTTTTTTTTTTTATTAAAGCTTTTTATTTACAGAACATATGAGTAATTTTTTCTACATTGACCTTTGCAAATTTTTTTTTTGTTCCAAATTTTTCCCCTCCTTCCCTCAACCCCCACCCCTAGATGACAGGTAGTCTAATACATGTTAAATATGTTAAATTATATGACAAATCCAATATATGTATATATATACATATATATGTATATATATATACATATATATGTGTATATATATATATA
>JAJPUD010000089.1:789597-807035 GCA_023553655.1 Myrmecobius fasciatus
TTCCTTCCTTCCTTCCTTCCTTCCTTCCTTCCTTCCTTCCTTCCTTCCTTCCTTCATTTTATTTCTTGTGATGGCTTAAGTGTGCAAGTGAATGAAAATGAAGAGTACACTAAGGTGACTTCTTTTAGCTCTTTCCAGTCTGGTGTTTTTATGAATTTATAACACAATAATATGGTATGACAGAAGTCAGCTAGTCTCTTCCCAGTTATCACCAGTTAGCTTCTACAAAGTGATACTGAGAAAGTATAGCAAGACCAGTATAACAACGTCTCAAATATGGTCACCTCTACCACTTTAGTTCCTGGGAAGAATGGATTCAAACTTAAAGTTGTTGCTAGAAAACATTCCCTCCAAGTTCTCTTTTAGTTGGGCATAACCCGTGGTTCCATCACTGATGCTTGTAAGAAGTACATGGAGTTTCAGCTACAGGATTGATTCACAGCAGGGCTGAGTCAAAATAATTTCACTTTTCATTCTTCTCATCCTAGTCTTCACCAGCTCAGTTGCTTTCACTATTTATAAAAGTATACTTCTGACTCTGAACTTTGCCATCATATCTCAGTACAGATATCTTCTCAGTCTTCTTCCCTATCCCTGCTTTTTAGCTCTCTTTTATGTTTTACCTCCCCTTATTAGAATGTAAGTTCTTTGATGACAGGAATGGTTCTTGTTTTTGCTTATATTTTTTATTTCCAGTTCTTAGTACAGTGTCTAGCACATAGTAAGTGATCAATAAATATTTGCCATTGTTCTATTGACTTAGTCAATTGTCGAACATGATGGTTCTTCCAGTATTTTGAATCTCATAAAATTGTAACTTTGTTTCATCCACAACACTCATTTATGTATGATTAGGAATGAATGAACACAACTGAAAGAAACAGCAGTGTCATGTATTCATTCAGCTGGGCTGGAAGATAAGGTGGATAGGAAAAGGGAGAGGGAGAGGGTAGAAAAAAAGAGATTTTATTTGTTCAAACCTTTTAAATGTACAATTTCTGTTTTATCAGTTAAAAAGCATTTTATCACCATACAGTATGTCGAAAGGAGGCAGTTAGAGAATACCTGTTTGTGTTTTGAAAAGGATTCTCCTATATTTCAGGAAGCAGACTCATCAAATTTCTACGTGATGCCAGGCAGAACATATTGTGCATGCTCTAAGATGGGATCCTCCCTATCATTACTCTCCCTCTCCCCCTCTCCCCTTCTTCCTTTCCTCTGTCTCCTTCCCTCCCTCTTCCTCCTTCTCTCTCTCCCACTCCTCTTTCCCTCTCCCTCTTCCTCTCTCTCCTTCCCTCTCTCTATGTCTTTTTCTTTCTCTGTCTCTGTCTCTGTCTCTATCTCTGTGTCTCTGTCTGTCTCTAATTTTTTTATTTAAAATATTTGGCTAAGAATTCAGCAGGAAGTGGAAAGCTTTGAATGGACTGCAAACAAAGGATTAAGAATGAAAATCATTAATGCATCTAATTGTATGCTTTGTGTACAGAAATCCAAATGGAAGATTGGCTTGATTTCACACTTCCCTTTATCAGTGAATCAAACTACGGATTAATGAGTAAGTTAATGAAATCAGTATATGAAGCAGAATTGGAATGTACTGCAAATACTTTTTAAGGACAGCTGAACTATATAAAGAATTCTGTATAATTTAGAAATATAAGCAAGACAGACAAATGAGATGCAATCTTACATCTGGAGAAAAATGATCAGAAGCACAGATGTTCAGTGGGAGGTAGGAACAAAAGTTGAAATGCCTATAAAGAGCTAAGAATGAGAGTGGAAACAAGATGTTTGTTTTTATTATGACATTGCAGAAAGTAAGGCTCATATGGTTTGGGACATGTAAGATAAAGAAATGGTGACCTTTTCCTGCTCTGTTTCATTTGGGTGAGACTGTGCTTGGAAAAATGCATCCAGATTTGGACATCTCTTTTAGGCTTTTAGAAACCAACTGGAGGAAGTTCAAAGAATAGCAACAATGTGATTAAGAGGCTGAAGGAATTGATTTATAAGGGAAGATTAAAAGAATTAAATATGTATAGCTTAGCTAAGCAAAGACCAAGGAGAGACAAGCTAAATGTCTACAAATATCTTGAATGTGTAAACATCAAAGAGGGAGATTAATTATTCAGCATGGTCCAAAGCAGTATAATAAGCTGTAATAGGATGAAAATTTAAGCTGAGTATATATATATAACAACTTCCTGACAAAGAAATCTATTAGATTGTATAGTTTCCTTTCATACTCTTCTCCTTGCCCCATGCAAGCTATGGAAACCCCATTCCTTATTATGTTTCAGATTACTAGACAAAACTAGTTAAGTATATTGTAACAAACCATGTTATATCATGTAATGATTTAGGTAAGAAAGACAGTTAAGGCAAAATTGACTTAGGATCTCCCAAGAAAATTGGGACCCTTGTCTCTGTTCCTTTGTTTTGCCTTTGAAGAGCAGGCTAAAAGATACTTGAACAATCAAAGTATCTTCCTACTATCTGCCAAACATGGAAAATTCCTGTTATGACAAGACCATGAGAGGGTTGCTATAGAGAGGGAGGAACTTTTAGAAGCAGGACTGCTAGAAACAATTGCTTTCCAAAATTATGATGTCTTATTTGACGCTGTTAGAAGGATTCAGTGTTAGTGAAATTTAGCAATTACATAATTCTGTTTTCTTGTTTTTCATGGGAAGTATAGGCTGAAGCCATGTGTGAGGAAGCTAGCTTGCTACAAACTGATGGTTAAATTTTTATTGCTGGTATTCATATCCCAGAAATTAGCAGACTATAAATCAGGTCGTGATTTATTGATTGTTTAGACTTAACAAAGTACAGAGCAAATGTTAATAATACACATTAAGTTAAAAAGTGAGTCGTGTATACCTTTTTTTTTTTTTAATGGAGAGCCAGTTGTAAAACTTTCACCAGCACATACCTGGCTATAGTGCAGATCAATGAGCAAATGTTATCTAAAAAAACAAAAACAAATTTATCCTTAGTCTATTAAATGCTGGGATGTACAAGAAAAAATCATTTCAAAGGGGTAAAAAAGATGAAAAGAAAAAAAAACTAGCAAACAAACAAACAAACAACAAAGGTAAAAATACTATGCTTTGATCTACATTCAGTTTCCATAGTTCTCTCTCTGGATACATACATACAGAGGGCTACACTACAAGTCTATTGGAATTGTCCTAAATCACCTCATTGTTGAAAAAAACCAAGCCCATCACAGTTGATCATCTCATAATTTTGTTGTTGCTGTATACAGTGTTCTCTATTCATTTCACTTAATATCAGTTCATGTAAATCTTTCCAGGCTTGAAAGGCTTCCTTTTTTTCTTCCTTCTTGTTTGTTATGTTATGAATGGCTCTCCAGGAAGGAGAAAGAAGAAGGACATATCTATATGTCAATATATACACACATACACATGTTCTATATATACAGGCATTCTTGGGAAATGGCAAACTGGTCCATTTATCTTTGCCAAGAAAACACCAAATAGGGTCACAAAGAGTTGGACACAATTGAAACAAAGACTTCAATGATACATGTGTTATGTGTGTGTGGTTGGGTATGTAATACATAGATGGCCATTATGTAGCAACTCACATCTCTCACATGGGCATATGGACACCTTCTCTACCTACTAACTCTCTAGGCTGATTCATTCACTTCATCTTACTCTCACTTTAGCAGGGTTTACATTCTCACAAGGGGACTGTGATACATGGTTACAGTCAAATTCTCTGGAATCCTAAGAATAACCTTATTGGGAGAGAATATATGTCCCATACTGATTTATGATAATGATGCTTTTGCTTTTCTATCTTCAAAATATCACTTATTAATAAGGCAAAAGAAATAATAATATCAGGTATCTATATATTAAGGCAAATATATAAATAATAGAACCTACCACAATCCATATATATATATATATATATGTATATATATATATATATATATATATATCTGGATTACACTGTCATCAGTGCATACATTCAGCATCTATTGGGGATTGTTAACACACACAGGAAACTTCCAAGAAAGAACATTGAAAAATCCACAAGCTCAAGGTAGCTCATAATTCTGGAGCTGTACTTAGATATTGTCTTTTTGACTCAATAACTGACCATAAAATTTCCTTGATAAATGCAGTTTCTGTATTGAATAGATGCTTCTATTGTTAATCTGAGTTGATTTTCATTGCTTCACAATGTATACTATTTCAGCCTAACTAGTGGATCTACTGATTGTCTTTTTTTAAACTATTCTTCTGCCCAGCTATACTTATTCCTCAAAAGCCAGAATAATATCCATCAGATCTACTTTCTAGTTTAGATGATATTGTTCTGAAATTTATCCTTTCACTTCATCCTCTTTTATCTTTCTGGGATCAATCTGTAATCAAAAAAATTTTATTTGTCCCATAATCAAATGACACTTCTCGGGCTTATAACATTCAAACTCAGTGATAACTAAGTCAGAATTCTGAGTTAGATAGTAATTGCTTCAGCCACTGCTTTCCTTTCAAATCTGAGTCAATCTAACTCAGAAACATATTTAAAGGGAATAGTGTATTACATATGGACATAAAGGTGAGACACAAACTAAAAGTGCAAAAAAATTAAAAAAAATTATCTGAACTCTCTAAGTAGACTTCTTTTAAACCATCTTAAAAGATAGGTAACCCTTTATTAAACATTTATCTTGTCCTGAATTTCCAAGGAAGGACATTTGGAGAATAATTGAAACTTCGATGACTATAAATATGCTTTCTGTTTCTTAGGAAATAATAAACAATTAAGAATAAACATAGGCCAAACTTGGAAAAGTTTTTCCATCTGGGACCTGTGGATGAAAGATATAACAAAGCTGATTTGAACTCAATATAAAGGCATGGACCAGAATTTTATAGAAAGAGAAGTAATGGATGATTATGCCATCAATCAATTAATCAACAAGCATTTGCTAAGCAGTTAGTCTGGATCAGGCCCATCAAAATAATTGAAGAAGTAACTTTCCTACAATTCCACCTAATAGTAGAACAGCCTGCCTTAGGAAGTAACAGATTTATGAACTGATCTTGTTATTTTGGAAAATAATTTACAACTTTACTAAATGAGTCACTGTGTGTGCACTTTGACTTAATAGTGCCACTTTTCATATATCCCAAAGTAGTCAAAGAAAAATAATATTTCTCTGGGTACAGATCATATCATATTAAGTCAAAGAAAGAGGGCAATAACCTATATGTACAAAATAATTTATAGCAGCACTTTTTTGTTGGAGCAAAGAGATGAAAACAAAATGGGTAACCATCAATTGGGGAATAGTCAAACTGTAGCATATAAATACTGTCTCAACAAGATTATAAGAATTAATGAATGGGAGAGATTCAGAGAAATCTGGAAGGCCTTGTATGATATGATACAGTGAAGTAAGCAGAACCAGAAGAATAAATTAGAATAACACAATAAAATAAACAAAAAGCCAATTTTGAAAGACAAAAACTCTGAGTCATGGCAATGATCAGTCATTGCTCCAAGAAACTCACAATAAAGGATACTGTCTATGTTTTTGGTAGAAAGGTGCTGGACTAAAGGTGTAGAATGAGATCGCATGGCCAATGTGGGAATTTGTTTTGCTTGACTATAATTTTTGGTACAGTTTTACTTGGGGAAGAAGAATAAAGGAGTGTCAATGGGTAAGTATCAATAGTGGTACAGAAAAGAAAAGAAAGAAAAGAAGAACAATGGGACATTAAAAATAAAGAGAAAAGAGACAGGTAAGATGGGGAAACAAAAGCAGGGCAGTTTTATTATTACTGAGTTAAATTTAATATGCTCTTTTAAAAAAAAGGTACACATAACAAATTCTGTTTCATATGCTTATTTCTGCTCTTCCTATATTGAAATGTTCATGTTCATTAAGGTCATAATAAAAAAGAGGAAAATTTTAGAAGTTAAAGAAATACTGAGCTCTCTATTACTAGATTTGTTGAAATAGAGTCTGGCTAAGGATGTGGCAGAGATATTCCAGAGTAGATTTATGCCTCAGGTGAATGTTGGTCCAGATGATCCCTGAGATTCCTTCATATTCTAAGCTCATACAATTCTATGAAGAAATAAAATCTTATGCTACCTGCTCTTATTTATGGCTACTTTTCATCTTTTCCCCCACTTCTTGGAAAGGGTAGAAAAGTAGGCTTGTCTTATCTGTTTGGATTAGTTTCTACATATCAGTAAAAAAGCACCTTAATGTAAGTAGCCTGGACATCTGTCCCCATAAAGAAATGCTAGTTTTGATCATTGCTAAATTGTGCAGATTCCAATCTGTCTTCTTTGAATACATTTGCATTAATAAAAGCAAAACCAGCTTAAACAGTATTCTAATAGAATCCTCAAAATGCATAAAGTATTAGATTGCTTCCCCCATTGGGTTATACGTTGCTAAGGGTTTATAAGAATCACTGATTTGAATTATTTAAAGTGTATAGAAGCTTAAAAAGTACAACCTCAAACACCCATTTTGGAGCATCCCTTTAGATTTTCTTTATGTTAGATCTAATTTTTTCTTTGAAAATATGACTTTTAAACCCCAAATCCCAGAATTTTCATTGAATTTTAAAACAACCCCAGGAAATTCTGAATCATAATGTTTCTTGCTGCTGACCTCTGTGAATGAAAATTTATTTAGAGATAGCACTGAAGATGTTAATATACTTTCCTCCAACACTGCATGCTTTGCTTTTAGTGTTGTTAATGCACCTCTAAATAGCAGCTCAATTCATAATTTTTTAAAGTTGACCTAGATTTATATTTTCTTTTAGAAACTTGAGTAGGATTTGAATTATATGTCAGGAGACTTGCCCTTTAACTTTGGTTCTTTTTTAAAAACCATGTAATTTAAATTGTTTGATTTCATTTCCTTTTTTTGTCTATACTATAGGTCTTTTCCCACTGGGGAAACACAATGGTTTCATAGAGACAGAGCTTTGTAATGTCCTGTCTGTGTGAATGGTCCCCCTCTGTTTTGTATTACATTTAGAGAGCTGGCCACAGGATTAAAAATCCCTTTGTGATGTGTGCCATATAGGGAAAGCTCATAACAAATCAATGATTATCTTATTTAATCCATTCCATGGTACACTGCATGAACCAGCTACAGAAATGGAAATACTGTCTCCATAAGACCAGCATGATGGTTAAATGGGGAAATTAATGAGGTGGGGGATGAACTGTGAAGCTTACCTCTACCATCAAAAGCTGCTCTCTCCTGCATACTCTGTAGGTCTTGTATGAAGCTTCTTTGTTGGGGGTTATTCTAAGGTAATAACACAACTCTGTTTCGAGAAGCATTGTAATAGAAATACTAATGAATTATGCAGCACACAATTGTCAGGACTGGTAGAAAATCAAGGGATATATTAGAACCAGAAAAAAGGCAATAGAGACTTCATAATATGCATAAACCTTGCCTAATAACAAACCTACAGTGGCTAGAAGTAGATTTTTGCTCTTGGCTAAACATCTCCCTTAATAAATCAACTAAATTTAGCTTTTCTAGGAGGACTCAGAAATCTATACCCTTTGGGGGAAAGCTGGAATTTGGAATGCTGGTGGCTTTGATTCTAGAATCAGAAATATTCACTAAGGATGTCAGTTATTAAAGTCAGGTTCTATTGTTGCATGCCATGGGATGCTGCCACTATTTTCTTGTCCTTTCTAGTAATTTGCTCTGAATTTAAATCTAGCTGTCATTTCTCTTCCCTGTGAGAAAAGGTGTTCCTGAAATATTTAAAAAAGAGGTTCTTTTATAGGTTGTCCAACTCTATTATGCAATTATAATAACCTTTGTGCAATATTGATGGGAAATAATCACAATTCAATACTGACAGGAAATGGAATTTGTTGGGAGTAAGCAGAACACTCAGCAAGAGAACTAGAACTATTAAACTAGAAAGTTGGGCAGAAAAGCAATATGCAAAACTTTCTCTCCTGTGTTCCTTAGAGAACTTGTATTAAAATAATATGTATCCCTCTAGGAAGGCAGTTGAACCCATTAGTACTGATTCTGTTAGAACTCATCAATGGAAAATTCCAGGATTGTACTGTCTAAGTTAAACTTAGAATCTTGCCAGATTCTGTTGATACTATTATTAGTTTCCTCTTGTCACCTCTAAAGTTCAAACATCTTCAATTGTTTCTTTCCCCTCTGTTGTGCCTGTATTGATTAAGTTAAGGGAGGGAGAGCAAATGCTATCAAGACAGTACAGTTATTCACAATGCTTGCAATATAGGTGGCTTTGTAGCGAATGAGTATAGAGATCTATCTGGGGATGTTGGCAGAGTTATCTGTCTTTAGGCAGTTGGACAAAAGCATTCTTCTGGAGGGGAAATGATAATAGTCACTTTGGGATTATCTTGCCTTAAACAACTTGACAAAGTAGATTAAGAGTCCTTCCCAATAAATCACTTTTCCTATGTCAGTTAACTGATTCACCCTAGTTTCTTCTCTGAAATCCCCATTATGGTATCAGCAGTGTCATTCAGATAGGAAATCCAGAAAGGACAGGAAAGTGAGAGTCTTGCCATTTTGTGTATGATTTGATCTTGAATGTACTAAAATACTAAGAAGATTGAATAAATATCAAGAATCTTCTTCCCACTCTCTCTGATATCTCACCTCCAAATAAATATATGGAAAGTACAATGAATTTTGAATCAGAAGACCTGGCTTTCACTCAGAGTTGTAAGTTGGGCAGGACAATCGGCTTTTCTCCAGGGCACCAAAACTTATAGATGCCTAACTGCAGAAACAATTCAATTCAGCATATATTTATTGAATGTTGCTTACATGTCTCATCACATTAAGCTTTTAGAATAAAAATTATCCAGTCTTGCCTTCAAGGACTTAAATTCTACTTGGAGGAAATATGATTATGCATTTTTTTAAAATGCAACTATAAAGGAAGGCAGAATAGACATACCTTTTGCCTTTTCTACCCCAATCCTTCTCCAACTAAGACTTTATTCCTCTAGGAAGAGGAGTAGGAACTTGGGGTCAGAGCCCACTCCCCTCTTCTCAGAGTGAGGGGCTACCAGTCTAGAAATGTGTCTATTTTATTTAGGGGATATGAATAAGTTCAAACTACTAAATGTTTTATCATTTTGGAGGGAAGGGGTACCCCAAACTTTATATACAAGACTTGACCCCTTTCCTGCCTAATACCAGTTCCATACATAAAAAGTTGCAAAGAATCCAATTTATGCAGATAGTAGCAAAACTGAAAAGATATAACAGAGTGAAGGCACTCTTCTATTGGGAACAAGATAACTCAGCTCAACCAAGAAATTTGGTTGACTCTCACCCAAGAGATTGCCTCCCTGTCTGGAGACAGTGTTGTTATGGAGAATGTATACTTCTTTTATGCCTTCCAATAGTCTTTTCCATCACTTACCGGAAGTGGGTTAGCTTCTTCCATCTTCCTTCTCAAAACTCAAAACAGGAATGTCCAAAGTGACTGGTCCCTCTAAGAAGACAAAAAAGGCTGGAGGTCTCCTACTATCACTCCCTCTCCCCCCTTCCTTCATGCAGGGCAGGGCATTCATTTCTACCAATAAAGAGAGAGTTCCATACCAATTGGTTTGGGATTATAGATTATACTAACATAAACAAAATAATTTTGGTGGCAGGAACAGCACTAAGAACTCCTATAGGGGAAACTCTGACCTTACAGGGAGTTAGAATATTGATGAGATAGAGGTGAGGAGTGAGAGCATTCAAGACATAGACCAGGGCTTCTTAAATTTTTTTTCACTCATAACCCCTTTTCACCAGAGAAATTTTTAAATTTAATTTAATTTATTTTTTTTATTAAAAGTTTTTTATTTACAAAACATATGAGTGATTTTTCTACATTGACCTTTGCAAAAACTTTTTTTTTGTTCCAAGCTTTTCCCCTCCTTCCCCCCACCCCCCTCCCCTAGATGGCAGGTAATCTAATACATGCTAAATCTGATAAATTATTTGACAAATCCAATATATGTATACATATCTATACAGTTATCTTACTGCACAAGAAACATCAGATCTAGAAAGAGAGAAGGAAAAAAAAAAACAACGTAAGAAGGAAAACAAAATGCATGGAAATATTCACAGAAAGCGTTAAATTGCTATGTTGTGGTCCACACTCAGTTCCCTCAGGCCTCTTTCTGAATGTATATGACTATCTTCATCGCTGAACAATAAGAACTGGTTTGAATCACATAATTGTTGAAGAGAACCATGACCATCAGAAGTGATCATCATATAGTCTTGTTGCTGTGTATAATGTTCTCCTGGTTCTGCTGATTTCACTCAGCATCAGTTCATGCAAGTCTCTCCAGGCCTCTCTGAAATCATTCTGCTGGTCATTTCTTACAGAACAATAATATTCCATAACATTCATATACCATAATTTATTCAGTCATTCTCCAATTGATGGGCATACATTCAGTTTCCAGTTTCTAGCCACTACAAAAAGGACTGCCACAAACATTTTTGCACATGTGAGTTCCTTTCCCTCCTTTAAGATCTCCTTGGGATATAGGCCCATTAGAAACATTGTTGAGTCAAAGGGTATGCACAGTTTGATAACTTTTTGAGCATAGTTCCAGATTGCTCTCCAGAATGGTTGGATCCATTCACAGTTCCACCAACAATATATCAGTGTCCCAGTTTTCCCACATCCTTCCAACATTCATCATTATCATTTCCTGTCATTTTAGCCAATCTGACAGGTGTGTAGTGGTATCTCAGAGTTGTCTTAATTTGCATTTCTCTGATCAATAGTGACTTGGAGCACCTTTTCATGTGACTGGAAATAGTTTCAATTTCTTCGTCTGAAAATTGTCTGTTCATATCTTTTGACCATTTATCCATTGGAGAATGGCTTGAATTCTTATATATTTGAGTCTATTCTCTATATATTTTAGAAATGAGGCCTTTATCAGAACCTTTGAATGTAAAAATATTTTCCCAGTTTACTGCTACCCTAATAATCTTGTCTGCATTCATTTTGTTTGTACAAAAACTTTTTAACTTGATATAGTCAAACTTATCTATTTTGTGATTAATGATGATCTCTAGTTCTTCTTTGGTCACAAATTCCTTCCCCCTCCACAGGTCTGAGAGGTAAACCATCCTACATTGTTTGTTTATAATATCATTCTTTATGCCTAGATCATGAATCCATTTTGACCTTATCTTGGTATATGGTGTTAAGTGTGAGTCAATGCCTAGTTTCTTCCATACTAGTTTCCAATTTTCCCAGCAGTTTTTGTCAAATAGTAAGTTTTTATCCCAAAAACTAGGGTCTTTGGGTTTATCAAACACTAGATTACTATTGTCATTGAGTATTTTGTCCTGTGAACCTTACCTATTCCACTGATACACTACTCTATTTCTTAGCCAGTACCAGATGGTTTTAATGACCACTGCTTTATAATATAGTTTTAGATCTGGTACAGCTAGGCCACCCTCATTTGCATTTTTTTTCATTAATTCCCTTGAAATTCTTGACCTTTTGTTTTTCCAGATGAATTTTGTTGTTATTTTTTCTAGGTCAGTTAAATAATTTCTTGGGAGTTTGATTGGTATAGCAATAAATAAATAGATTAGTTTAGGTAGTATTGCCATCTTTATTATATTCGCTCGACCTATCCAAGAGCACTTGATATTTTTCCAATTGTTTAAATCTAACTTTATTTGTGTGAAGAGTGTTTTGTAGTTTTGCTCATATAGATCCTGACTTTCCCTTGGCAGATATATTCCCAAATATTTTATACTATCGAAAGTTATTTTAAATGGAATTTGTCTTTGTATCTCTTGCTGTTGCATTTTGTTGGTGATGTATAAAAATGCTGATGATTTATGTGGATTTATTTTGTATCCTGCAACTTTGCTAAAGTTGTGGATTAATTCTAATAGTTTTTTATCTATTATCATATCATCTGCAAAGAGTGATAATTTGGTTTCTTCATGACCTACTCTAATTCCTTTAATCTCTTTTTCTTGTCTTATTGTCAAAGCTAGCATTTCTAATACAATATTGAATAGTAATGGTGATAGTAGGCAACCTTGTTTCACCCCTGATCTTATTGGGAATGGTTCCAGTTTATCACCATTACATATGATGCTAGCTGACACCAGAGAAATTTTTGCTTGAGTCTGAATATATAGATGTATAAAAAAGGTATGCAAATCAAACACTGATAATAAATCATGATTCTGCAACCCCCACGTTTAGTTATGGGATCCCATATGGAGTTGTGAACCACAATTCAAGAAGCTGAGACATAGATGTACATTAGAGAAATCACTAAATTTTAAACCAGAAGACCTGGGTCCAATTCCCATTTATTAACTTTATAGTATTGGGCAAGTCATACTCTCCAGGGTTCATTTTCCTTATCTGTAAAATGAGGGAATAAAATTCAATGGCCTCTAAGCTCCCTTTTAGCTTTAGATTTTATGATCCTGTGTAGGTCACATACAGAAAACTGCATACTACAGACCCAAAGGTCTATATGAATAAAGTACTTAAACTATGAGTCATAATCCCACATGGGTAGCATAACAATGTGGGAGTCATGAAAAATTTGGCAACAGCAAAGAGTATCAAATATTCCACCAAGATTTAGTTATGTATAAATAAATAAGGAATCTACCTCATTAGTATGCAAATTTGCTTTTATCCTTAATAAATGATAAAATGCATGCCAAATAATTGTTTTAAAATAAATTTCATTATATTTATTATCAGTAAATGTTCGATTTATATACCTACTTTATATACTGATATACCCAAGGTTGTATAAAAATTTCTTGGGTGAAAAGGGGTCATGAGTGGAAAAAGTTTAAGAATCCCTATTCTATAGACCAGTTTAGCTATGATGTAGAAGTGCATAGTAAGTACTTGATAAATGCTTGTTGACTACTGATTAATGGGGTATAGTTTTAAATTAGTCTAGATAAATAGTGGTATCAGTACAGACTAATTGGAAATCCTTCTAATCTCTTTTTCCTTTGTTACATTATATTCTACCAAAATGAGCCAGGCAATATGGTGCTAACTGACCATACAAGCATGGTTTGACTATATATACTTTTATTTGTGACCAATGAAGAAAAAAGAAATAAAACTAAATATTATTTAAACCTGGAAGTCCCAGAAACAATTGAGATACTTAAATTAAGACTTATTTATCAGACCAACAAGGACCTGCTTTGATATTAGTGATAAGTATTGCTTAGTGGTGACCTTAACTATGTCATTTATTAGTGAATATCCTTAGTATTACAGTTAGCAATTTATGGCTACATGATTACATGGATACAGTTAGTATACATGGCCTCACATAAGGTCAGTTCCCAGGTAGGATTTAGCTACAAAGCTCTCAAATGAATTCTGATTCCTCAAAGGTAATCATTGGTAATCTGAAATTAGCTGTTCAGCTCTGGCCATCCTTCCTGTTTTTCTGGCTTCACTGCTAGGCAAAGCCTAGTTCATTTCATCATCTCATTCAAGAAAAAACAAAAACAAAAAAACAATTGTTATTGGATCAGAAGGAAAGGTAAGGGAATAAGTATTTCTATAATGCCTATAATGTGCCATGAACTGTGCTAAGTACTTGACATACATTGTCTCATTCTCACACAGCCCTGTGAAGTTGGTGCTATTCTTATCCCCATTTTGCATTTGAGGAAACTGAGGCAAACAGAAGCTTAATGACTTGCCATGACTAGTAAGTGGCTAAGAATGGATTTCAACTCAGGTCTTCCTGACTCTTGATCCAAGGTTCCATCCATTGCCCCCCAATAAAAAGTCCTGATGCTGTACTCTATAGTGTTACCATATTGCCTTTCTCATAGAGGTAGCTCTGTACATTGGATACATGACACTTGACTGAATTTGGAATCAAGAAGATGTGTTCAAATCCTGCCTGAAACATTTATTGACAATGTAATCCTAGAAGAGTTATTTCATCTCCCCAAGAATTTGCTTCCTCATATATAAAATGAAGGGAGTGGGCTCAGTAGTCCCTAAGGTCCCTTTCATCTTTAAATCCATTATCTTCCCCAAGTTACTGTGTGCATGCTCTCTATTGTTTCTGCTGCAGTCCTTTGCTTTTTTTTTTTTTTTTTTCATCTTTTTGATATGCTTACCTCCAGAAGCTTTAGGGGCAGTACCAGCCTAAGGCACAGGATTGACAGCTCATCATCCATGACAGCTCATTATCATTCATAGAGGATATGAGACCTTTTTCAAATTATAATTAATGTTTGTATCATTAGAAATTAGAGGCAGCTACTTGTTGCAATGTAGAGTACTAGGTTTGGAATCAGCAAGACATGCTATTTTCCTGAGTTCGAATCTGGTCTGGAAAACATACTAGCTGTGTGACCCTGGGCAGATCACTTTACTTTGTTTGCCTCAGTTTTCTCATCAGTAAAATAAGCTGGAGAAGGAAATGGTAAACCACTCCAGTTTCTCTGCCCAGAAAATCCCAAATGGGGTCACAAAGAGCTAGACATGATTGAAAAAACAACAGCAAATTATTAGAAACTAAATTATAATAATGAAGTAATGTAGCACTAGAATAATGTACTTGAATTCAGGAAGTGTGGCTTTAAGTTTTGTGTCAGAAACTTCCTACATGATGATGGTGATATTCTCATTTAACCTTTTATTTATTCTCATTTAACCAAGATACAGTTGCCTCACCTATAAAATGAGGATGATAACCTTTTCACTGCCTTTCTCATTAGGCCATTAAGAATGAAGTATTTTGAAAACCTTAGAGCACTTTATAAAAGAGGTTATTCACTATAAATCAAGTATTCTTTATAGAGGGAAGTATTTTCATTCCAAAATTGGAGAGTTGGGCAGGAAAACCCAAATGCAAAACCTCATCTTTTGCTTTCCAGAGAACATGTGAAAATAACATATAATCCTTTAGGGGGAAAGAGAATGGAAACAGAATTCCATGAAACAGGAGTATATATCTTGCAGAGTATACATCGTATATGGATACATTTAAAATACTTTTTATTCTTTTTCTTCTCATTAATCTATTTGTTTTTATCTCCAGGTTTTAAAAAATCTCTATCAGCACAGAAACTTGTAAAACTTTATTATAAGAATTTTTCCAACCATACTCTAGGGAGATACCACCCAATGCTGATAAGAAACATATTGATTTCTGCAGTCACATGTGAACAGAGATACGAGGCAAAGATGGGAACCCCATAGCTGAGGGTGTCCTTCCACTCTGAGAAATGTTTTATTAGTGTTACACAGATTGGAAATATTTTTCAAGCTTCTATTTCTCTCTTCTTGCATTACTGTATTAGCAAAGGGAGTAGCAAATGGTTGTATTTGGTGATTTTTCTGGCTTCTTTCAAAGCCTCTTAAATATTGTTTACTGATTATGTCTCTAAGCTTATTCATTGTTCTTCCTTGGAAATTATTTTAAATAGAGCATCTTTGATTTTCACCAAATGTCCTTTCACCCTGTAATTTCTCTTCTAGACTCATTCTTTTCCCTGCTTAGTCTATATCAATACTCTGTTATATTACTATATTGTCACAAGCATAATTAGCTAGCCTTTGGAGTTTTTGATAGCTGGAGTTCCTTCACCTTCAGCCCTAGCATTGTGGGCTGAATATCCTTTTAATAGTCACCTGTGTGTGTCTGTATCTTCCATAATTATTATTTAAAAAAATTTTAAATGTATTTATTTATTTAAAACTTAAATAGAAAAAGAAAAAGAAAACATTTCCATGTACACAGCAGAACATGAGATCCCAAATATAAAGCAACACATTTCCATTTCAAGAAAACTTATGTAATAAATATTAAACATTGTGTTTAGAGCTGTTCCTCATTCTTTGTTTCTTTGTAGGTTTTCTTTTGTTCTCTATTGTGTACTTTTTACTTTATTCTTTTTCACCCTTTCTTCTCCCCTACCTCCCCCAAGAAGGCTGCAATTAGGTATGGATATATGTGTGTATATATACATATACATATACATATGTAAATATATATGTATATATACACACATATATAAATACATATGTATATATACATATCTATAATTATAGATATGTACACATATATTCAAATATATCTATGTAAGTCCATATTCTGCTTATTTGTTCTCTGTTTCTCTGAAAGTAGATAATATCATCCTTCATAAGTCCAAATCTTTCCATATTTTTCTAAATCTACCAACTCATCATTTTCTATACTACAGCAATATTCCACCCTTACACTATCTAGTTATTTGAAATAGTCTAAAACAATATTGATTAATGTGGCTGACACATAGCATAGTTTTCTTATTTTCTCTTTTGATTAAATCTATTTTTAACTTTGACTTTGAGATCAATAATTACATATGGATGTGTATATAGGTAGAGATATGTAAACATGTACCTATATATGTTTATTTTTTTTCCTCTTTAACCCATTCCCAATGTAATTAGGATTCCAGAACTACTAGCCCCAGTTCCCCATCTAATTTATCTGTATCAGTTCTTCCTCTCATATCTCATTCATATAACATAATCACTCTTTTCCCCCTTTCCTCATGTTTTACTTTTTAGAATAACATCATACTCAGCTCTACCACAATCTTTCTTGTGAGCTACCCAATTACTAATGACAATTTTAAGTACATAGTTTGTATTGTCACATGTAAAATACAGTCAGTACTTATTAACTCACTTGAAATTAGTCTTTGATGTTTATTTTATATTTCTCTTGGGTTTTATTGTCAAAATTTCTATTAAGTTTAGGTCTTTTTTTGCAACAAAATCCTGAAAGTCTGGCAATTCATTGAATTTTTATTTTTTTCATTCAGGTTTATGCTTAACTTTTATGGGTAGGGCGCAATGCTAGTTCTTTTGGTCTTTGGGGTATCATGTTCCAAGATCTGTAGTCTTTTAATGTCACTACTCCACCATATTTTATTTTATTTTTTTTCTTTTCTTGTTGCTCATAATATTTTTTTCTGTGCTCTGGGGATTTTGGAATTTGATTATGATGTTTCTGCGATCTCTTTTAGGTGATATTTGGTGGATTTTTTTTTCCATTTCTAGTTTCCCCTCTTGTTCTAAAAGGACAATTTTCATTGATTATTTCTTTTATTATTGTATTAAGATTTTTTTGGTTGTAGCTTTCAGACAGCCTGATTATTTGTATGTTTTCTCTTCTTGGATTGTTCTCCAGATCTGTTTTTTTTTAATGAAATGTCTTCTATGCTCTTCCATTTTTTCATTCTTTATATTTTATTTATTATTTCTTGGTCTCATAACTTTGCTGGCTTCCCCTTGCCCAATTCTAGTTTTCAAGGTGTAATTTCCTTCCTTAAGATTCTTGATCTC
>JAJPUD010000089.1:807135-861756 GCA_023553655.1 Myrmecobius fasciatus
TTCTTTCTTTCTTTCTTTCTTTCTTTCTTCTTCTTTTTCTTCTTCTTCTTCTTCTTCTTCTTCTTCTTCTTCTTCTTCTTCTTCTTTTTCTTTTCCTTCTCCTCCTCCTCCTCTTCTTCTTTTCCTCCTCTTCCTCCTTCTTCTTTTAGTTTTTCCTCAATCTTTTAAATTTGATTTTTAAAGTCTTTTTTGAGCTCTTCTATGAATTCTTTTGGGGCAAATGACCATTTAACATTTTTTTCGGGGGAGGATAGAAGAGGTTTTTTTTTTTATTTGTTTTTGTTTTTTCTGGAAAAGATCTAAAGAAAGATACTAGGATGGAGATTATGGTATATCTTTCTTCATATTTTCTCCAGTTGTCCCAGGATTATAACTGTTCTGCCTCAACTCTTCTTTGGTTTTAAACACTCTACATTTGTCCTGAGATACAATTTTGTCTTATTTGTGGAAGAAATTTGGAGACCTTATATTTTCTTACCTGCTATGCCATCTTCCCAGAGCCCTCTGCTATAATTCTTAATAGATAATATTCTGACCGTTCTCTTGGACTTGTTGAAACTAATATAATATACTCAGCCATCAGAAACTAGTAGCTCTCTGGGATATTGTATAGCTTGTACTGGTAAAAAGGAAGAGTACAATTTCATGGGTTTTCCCAAATAACCTTGGATTCTTATTGGCCAATCTTTTCTATTTCTTGTGTATTTCTAGCATCTGGGCACAGAGAGAGGTAACAGCTCTATTAGTTTGGATGTCTTTGAAGTGTGTTTGAAGATTGCTCATGGAATTGATCAGAGTTATGAAGTCATTCAGTGTTATTTTCCTTTATGTTATTGTGGCCATTTTGTAAATTGTTCTACTAGATATAGTACATTCACACTATATTTCTTTATATGTCTTTGCCTCTGGATTGTTCAAGTTCTTCATTTCTTCCGGTTCAGCAACATTCTATTTTATTCAAATATCATGTTTCCATCAGCCATTTCCCTTCAATTGTCACTCACTTTTCTTTTAGTTCTTTGATAGTATAAAAGGCACTTGTGAATATTTTTTAAATATATGAAAACTTCCCCAATATTTTTTACCTCTTTGGGATATATATTCCTAGCAATGGGATCACTAGATTAAAGAGTATAAACAGTTTAATGACACTTTTAATTTAATTCTAAAGTTTTTTTTAACAGTTAAACCAAGTCATACCTCTACTAACTTATTAGCTAATTATTAGCATATTAGAACTGTGCCTATCTTTCCACAGATGTTTAACATTTTAATTTTTTTCCTTTTGTTATCATTCCATATCCAATAGGTCTAAGTTGCTTTAATTTCCATTTATTTTATTATTAGTCAACTGGAACATTTTTTTACATGGTAGTTGATATTTTTCATTTCTTCTTTTTAAAATCAATACGTGCTTTGTATACTTAGTAGGGAATTGCTCTCACACCTAAATGTTTATATCAATTCCTTATATAAATAAGATATCAAGTATATATACTGTGATGGTTTTTCTCAATTAACTGCTTTTCTTTTAATTGTAACTGCATGCATTTTGTCCATGCAAAAGCTTTAAAATTGTATATAATTGATATTGTTTATTTTATCAACAACTCTCGTGACTTTAATTGAATCTCCCCGAATCTTCTTGCTTTCTTCTATGTACTCACCTTGGATGATTTTTGACTTATTGACTCTTGATTACTTTCTCTGAACTCCTTTATTATCTATCCTGCCCAGTTGAGAGATAGAATAGTGAATTTAGAGTTAGAGGACTTGATTTCAAATTCTGCTTCTGCCTCTTAAAAACTACCTAACCTCAGTCAAGTTACTTTGCCTATTGGGGCTTCAGCTTCCCCCTCTGTAAAATGAGAAGGTTGGGCTAGATTAGTGCTGTCAAATTCAAATAGTAATGGGGCACCAAACCATTCATAAGGGTACCTCTGTTACATAGTGACTTAGAAAACTATATATTAGCATATGTATATTACATATATGTTCCATTGTGTTTATTTTGTTAAATATTTTCCAATTTCATTTTAATCTGTCAATGGGTGCCTGATCTGGATGATCCCTGAGCTCCCTTTCAGCTCTACATTACATGATTCCTGGTATCTTCTTATTAACTCTATGTTAATCTATTGGACTGGTTTGGATATGATATTTTTGGGTTGCCATAAAGCAACAATTGATAACTGCTATAGATTTTTCCTTTGCAAAGAGTTTTAATTTTCCAAGTCCCTTAAAAATCTAGAGGATATTTTGATCAAATCAAGGAACTTAAATCCTCAATTTGGCAAATTTATCCATTAATGTACTGAAGTCTATGTACTTGCAATTATCCACAAAAACTGTCTGATTTATGTGTGCCAGGAACACACACATTATTGTTCATGTGGTTTTCATTGGGGAAATTCCTAAAATTATTTAAATCTTCTTTCAAGAACACCTGTTGAAGCCATCCATGATACTATTTCAGTCAAAAATGCTAAGAAATAGGCCAATTTTCCAAAGCAGTTTTGCTTTTTTGAAAAACATTTTATTTTTCATGAATTATACAAGAAAAGAAACAGAGCCCAGAAGAATTAATATATTTGACCTCTTAAATTACTTCCTTTCAAATACTGTATTTAATCTCCATGTTCCCTAGTAGTTCATAGAGCAATTGCTTATATTTAGGAAGTTAATGGGCCAGTAATTTTGTTCTCACTCAAGATAGACCCCTATGAAGCCATTGCTGGGAGATTGGTATTTATGTTTGTGACACAATTGGAGTTTTTGAACTTCCAATATTCATCAGAAATCAGCGGATTGATAGATTATGCCTAGTTGACATTTCTGACTTTAAACCTGTTTAAAGTGATAATTTCTGTCCTTCCCATATTAAAAAAATATGCTGGTTGTATCTTGGAAAAATAATACATTGAATTTGTTTTTATGTCCTTCTATCTTTCAATGCACTTTCAAATCTGATTTTTTTTCCCATGCAATGCTGATAATTTCAGTTCCCCAATAAGGAAAGTAGCTATCAATTACTTATGCAAATCCGTAGATGGACAATATATCAACACTGATATAATATGCCAGTATGAGGAAACATCTGGTAAGCAGGAGGACTAGCTATTTGTACTTCTGATAACCAAAATAATTTACTTCTAAAGGTTATGGGTTCATAGATTAGAGTTGGAAAAGAGACCATGTAGTCTAAATCCTTCTTTTTACAGTTGAGGAAGCTGAGGCTCAGGGAGGTAAAATGCCAGGCCTGAGCTCCCACAGGCAGTCAGTACTAGGAATAAGATTTGAACTCAGGTTCTCCTCTAGAGCAGGTGTTTTTAATTATTTTGTGGTATGTGTCATGGACTCATCTGGCAGTTTGCTGAAGGCTATGGAACATTTCTTGGAACAATGTTTTTGATGCAAAAAAATCAAATATATAGCATTACAAAGAAAACCAATTATATTTGATTTTTTGCATCAAAAACATGAAATATATAGCATTACAAAGAAAATTAATTATATTGAAATGTAGCTATCAAAATACTTCTAAAAACAAATTCACAAGATTTAAGAACTCTTTATTCATAAACAATCAATGATTTCTCATTGTATCCCCCACCCCCCCAAAAAAATAATGCTCAGGTGTTAGGGTGTGATTGATAAGGTCCTAGGAAGAAGGCTAAATAGTAAATCATGTGCTGTAGCTCCTGGGGATTTCAGGAGTTTTCTTGAAATTTATAGGGTCTGCACCCATGATTAGGTATAGGGAATATACCTAGGCTACAGGGGATATTTAGAATATAGCAAACTCCTAGGTGAGAAAATACCCTCTAACAATACAGGTATGTATCCTTGTAATTTATAATCTTTGAAAGTGCATTTAGAGGTAAGTGACTAGCCTAGGATCACACAGCCAGGGTATATCAGAGGCGGGGGTGTTAAATTTTGCTTATTTTGGATTTGAAGCTGGTGCCCTTTCCCCTTCACCACAGTGCCTATTTTCTTTAAAATAGAATAGATAAATATTTTCAGTCCTTTCCCCTTAATGTTGCATTAACTTATAACTGTGTTCTGATGTAATAAACATTTCTGCTTTCTGTGCCCACTGGAAAAACCACTGCTTAGCTGTCTGCCAGATTAATTGGCTAAGCATTAGCATTTTTCTAGGTAAAAGCATATTCCATGATAAATCTTAAGCTGCAACCTTGATAATTGTCTAATTATGAACCTTATGTTTATATTTCATCAAATGTGTCTCTTAATTTTACAAAGTATGGCATTAATCACTGAGAACATTTAATCTGACAATCATTTTTTTTTAAAAGAAGGTCTACTCTTTCTCTCTCCTTGAACTCTTTCCTCTGTGCTCAAACATGCTTTCTAGTTTGTTCCATTAAGAAACTTTCTTTGAAGCCCTTTTTGTAGTGGCTAGAAACTGGAAACTGAAGGGATGCCCATCAATTGGAGAGTGGCTGAATAAATTATGGTATATGAATGTTATGGAATATTATTGTTCTGTAAGAAACGACCAGCAGGACGATTTCAGAGAGGCCTGGAGAGACTTGCATGAACTGATGCTGAGTGAAACGAGCAGAACCAGGAGATCATCATGCACAGCAACAACAGTATTACATGATGATCAATTCTGATGGACATGGCTCTCTGCAATAAAGAATTGTCTCAAACCAGTTCCAGTTGTTCACTGAAGAAAACCATATACACCCAGAAAGAGGGACATGAAATATGGACCACAACGTAACATTTTCATGATCTCTATTGACATTTGCTTGCATTGTGTTGCCTTTCTCTGATTCTTTTTTTTTTTTTTCTTGTAGATAGGATTTTTCTTGCATAACTTCTCAAGCATTTCAACATTATTAACATGTAGTGGACTTCCTGCCATCTGGGGGAGGGGAGGGGACTGGGGGTAAAATTTGTATTGGAAAGCTTTGTAAAGATCAAGGTTGGGGAACTACCCATACATATGTTATACAAATAAAAAGCTTAAAAAAAAAAAAGAAACTTTCTTCGAACCATGCAATCCTCTAAACTATTCCCTTAGTTCTGTCCTTTTCAAGACCACATTTTTCTAAGGAGTATCCCACATTGACTTCCATTTATTTTTCATACCCTTGCAGTCTCCTCTAACACTATTGAAACTTGTCTTTCCAAAGTCCCCAATGCTTTCCTGGTCCCCCAAATCCTGTAGTCTCTTCCCAATCTTTGGCCTTTGCATGTTTTCTGCTGCTTCTGTAAAACTCCCCAAAATTCCTATTTATTTTCTTATGTCAACTCATGATACATCAGAAGCACAATGGGGAAAGTCACAATGTGGAAGGATAACCGTATATGAACACACACACACACATACACACACACACACACACACACACACAATCAGTTCAAGGACCTCTGATCTAATTGATGCTTAGTAAAAGCTTATTGGTTTACTGGGATCAGAGGCAGGGTGCCATGTTATCCACTTTTGTTTCCTCCTCAATGTCTGTGCTAGGTACAGGGAATTCAGTGTTAAAAACCCCTAAATAGTCCTTGCCCTCAAGCTGCTGGCATTTTCCTGGACCCCCTAGTAAGAGTTTTGAAAATGAATGAAAAAAATTAATTTCATTTTCTTATAACTAATTATACTTCTGAAGGATGTGTGCTTCTTTGTAATTTAAAAGAAAAATCTTAGATCTATTCATTTTCTTGTTCATAATTGGAATTAGTAAGAACAAAATATGAAGGTAAAGGACAAGATAAAAGAGGAGAGAATAGAAGATAGGGATGTAAAGTAGATAACCTACTTTATCTTTCTTGCTAATTAGCATCTGAGAAGCTAGACACAGTGAACAGTCATGTTTTACTTGATATTTAATAGTGCCTTCCTTTGGAGGAACTAGCAGCAGGAGACATTATCTCATTAATTCTGACAATATCCCTAGGAGATAGGTAGAGGATATTATTAACCTCATTATATCAATGAAGACACATGGACCCGAGGAACACTAGTGACTTGTCCAAGGTCACATGGGGAAGTGGAAAAAAAAAAGAACCTCTGGGAAGCAATCCCAGTTTTCTTATTCCTAGTCAGTGCCTCTCACCTTTAACTCACATTCCCTATTTATAGAATCATTGAACTGCTGAATTTTTATGTTTAGAGAACCCACAGACATTAATCCATCTCCTTCATTGTAAGGAAATTAAAGCCCAGAAGGGACTTCCCTTGAGATCATACAGCTAGTGAATGGCAAAGATGGGTTTGGATTCAGGTCTCCTAAGTCCCTGTCCCACATTTTAAAATATTATATCACATTAGATTTTCCTTCTTTTTCTTCTTCTTCTTCTACTTTTTCTTTCTTCTTTTTTCTTCTTTCTTCTTTCTTCTTTTCTCTCTCTCTGTCTCTTTCTGTCTCTCCCTTCCTCTCTCCCTCCCTTCCCCTCTTCCTCCTCTTTCTGGGTCCCTGTCTCTGTCTCTCTCTTTCCTCTCTTTTTCTCTCTGTCTCTGTGTCTCTCTTTGTCTCTGTCTGTCTGTCTCTCTCACTCTTAAATACAGGGACAGCATAGGTTCTCTTATGGCTATTGATTTGAAGTTTTTATTAGGTTGCCAATAGCTTATGTTTCTTTTTTTCCTGTTCAAATCCTTTGACAATTCACTTATTGAGGAATGACTCTTGTTCCTATACACTGTATTAGTGCCAGCACCCTAATATCTTAGTCAGACCTTTGGCAGAAGCTGTAGCTTCAGGATAAGCATACATCCCATCAAGAGAAGAGTTGAAGGAGATCACAAGAATTAAGCCCTTTGTTGCCTGTAGATTTCAGACACCATGGTATGAGAATGGAGAGGGGGAATTGCTAAATTCTCTAATCTTGATTTCTACTCTTTGTTTATTTTGGTAATAAACATCTACAGTGTGTTTAGTGGTGGCTCATTCAGGTATGAATCATCACTGGGCTTTTTTCCAAGCAGAAATGACAGATGATGACAAGCTGTTGTTGAGGGATTGGATTTTTTTCTCTGTATTCAGCCAGCAGTTGACCAATTCCATTGTCTTACTTTTACCTCAGTTTATTTGGGGGTAGGCATCCTCAATTTTGTGAAGAGGTGGTCCTATATGAAGCTTATTGAGAATATCCATTTAACAATAAACATTCCAACAGAATCACAGACAATACAGAACATCTCATTTGAATCTTACAATTATAAATCATCTTATTATAATTATTCCTACAGTTTATATCAGAATGTAAGCTCCTTGAGGGCAGAGATTGTTTTTGCTTTTATATTCTATCCTCCCAGTACTTGGGACTTCCTAGCACAAAATATATCTTTAATAAATGCTTATTGATTGATATATAATCTTGTCCCTTTTTTACATTTGTGTGTGTGTGTGTGTTTTGTTTTTGTTTTTGTTTTTGTTTTTGTTGTTGTTGTTCTGTATTTGTTATTTAAGCAGTACAGAGAAACTGGTATGGAAATTCCCTTCATTAATATAGATGAGCAAATCATCTGTTTGTTGCCTGGAGGCAGTAAAAGGCTGCTATCCATGACCACAGAGTTAGGATGTGCAAGATTTGAATCCATTTAACAAGGTTTATAAAGTGCTTTACGTGAATTATCTCTTTTGGGTGCTATCCCCATTTTACAGATGTGAAAACTGGAACTGAGAAAAAGTCATTTAGTCAATAAATATCTTAGGCCAGATTTGGACCCAGGTTTTTTTTGTTTGTTTGTTTGTTTGTTTTAATTCCAAATTCATCCTTTTATCTATTATGTCAAACTGCCTTTCCCCCCACAGGTTTTAATTACTCAAATTTCTATGGTCCTTAAAATTTACAGGCGTGTCTTTCATAACAATTTTATGATGTAGATAATGGGAATTTTATCATCCTCATTTTCGAGTAGAGAAAATTGAGAGTTAGGGTCACATAACTTACAGGTACTGGAACCAGGCTCTAAATCCAAACTTCCTGGCTCCAGGTCCTGTGGGGTTTCTCACACAATGGTGTATCTTTTTCTTAATAGCCTCTGTTCAAAGAAATTGCAACTTTTAGAGCAGGAGCTCTGTCAGCCTGTTCTATAGTCATCCCTGGCTCATTCATATTTCCATGCTATTATATACCCCTGAAATAACTTCCTCTATTTCCATTGTGAATCCTATTCATCCAGAGCAAAATACAACCTTTTCAGGTTGACATTTCAAACTCTCTGCAATCTGACTTCAATCTACCTTTTCAAATATTTTATATTTATTCTCCATGAACCCTATCTTCTGCCAAATTAAGTTTTTTGAGGGGAGGGACTGATTTGTTTGTTTATTGTTTTATCCCCAGAGTCATAGAGTGGGCATTTAAATGCTTTATCATTTTTTTTTTTGGTCTGTCTCTAACTATCCATGCAACTATCTAATTCTCTCTGTCTCTGTCTCTTTTTCTGTCTCTCTCTCTATATATATCTCTCTTTCTCCCCCCATCTTTCTGTCTGTCTTTTTAACTCTGCCTCTTTCTGTCTCTTCTCTCTTTCTCTTTATGTCTGTCTCTCTGTGTTGGTCTCTGTCTCTGTGTGTCTCTTCTCTTTCCTCTCTTATTCTTCTTTCCTCTCCTTTCTTCCCCCTCTCTGTCTCTCTGTCTCTGTCTCTGTTTCTGACTGTTTCTGTCTCCATGTCTCTGTCTCTTTGCTTCTGTTTGTCTCTCTCTGTCTTTGTGTTTCTCTCAGTCTGTCTCTCTGTCCCTGTCTCTGTCTCTTTCTGCCTCTCTGTCTCTGTCTCTCTCTTTTTCTTTCTCCCTCCATCCCTTCCTCCTTCCCTCCCTAACTATATCTCCCTTTACTTAGGAGGCATCTTGGTGTCACAGTGAATAGGGTGTTGGACTCAGAATTAGAAAAAATATAACTTCAAATCCTGTCTCAGACATGTTCTAGCTGTGTGTCTAGCCAAATAATTCAATCTCTCTTATCCTCAGTTTCTTTATCTGTAAAATGGGGATAATAATTTCACAGGGTTTTACAGGGACAAAGGAGATAACACATGCAAAGCAGACCTTAAAGTGCCATATAAATACTGAATATTACCTAGTTATCATTCCTCTCTCTTAACATAGTAGCTATTACCCACCAAGGCTTTCCATTTCCTGTCTCCTTGCTATCGTGTATCTGGCATCTTCACCCATGCTGTGTCTCCATGGTAGAATGTAAGCTGTTTGAAAATAGTAATTGTCTTATTTTTGGTTTTGCCCCTTGATCTCCTAGCATCCTGCCCTGCCTACAGGATCTTAATTTCATGGATTTAGAGCTGCAAAAGGACCCTAGAGATCACCTAATAGATCCTCATTTCACAAATTAGGAAACTGAAGACCAGAGAAATTAAATATCGGAGTAGGTGGTTAATTAATGTTAGGGGAATGGAATTGAATCTATCCTGTTTCTTTTTGTTGTTACTGACAAAAAAGCAAACAAACCCCATTAGCTTTAAAATTGACCCATCCATATAGTTTACCCATTTTCACTTGTTTTCTTCATTGACATTTCTTTAATATTTATCATTCATTTCCCCCAAACAAATCCCAGATCTGCAATATTTGAAATCATAAAGCATCTTTGTTGGCCTTTTAAAGGAGTCATTGCCAGACAGGGGCATTAGAATTCCCTGTTACTCAGTATATGAGGTTTACATATTTTCTCCCTAGTTCAATGAGGATTTTATATCATGGTAGTTTGAAGGATAAACATCATGAAGTAAATTCCTTACTTACTTTCTTACCTTGAAAAATATTCAATATTTGTATAATTAAAACAAACTCTTACTGGAAAAGATGACAGTTTGAATCATCTTAAATGTACCTATAAAAGTAAAGCTGTCAGAATGGTATTCCTCTTTGGAGGCATTTTCTTAAAGGTTTTTTCTCCTCCTCCTAATTTCTTGTAATCTTTGAAGGTTATGACATGGCTGACTTCAAATCACTTTGAAACTTATAATGGCTTCCTTTAAGTGTATATTCCTAGGGGCAAGGAGCCAGCTATAACTTCTCTATTCCATAGCCTGAGACTCACATATCACTGGGTATTTATTGTATTCCCACCAAGAGTCATGCTTCCTAAGGGACTAGAAGGACCCAGTGAGATACCCTGAGTATAATAGTAGAGTTCCGAACTGAGACTTGGAAGTATGAAGTTGAGAAGGGAAAGGGGAGCAAGATAGGTTGTGTCTTCAGCTAGAGCAGAGACAAAGACAGGAGAGATAAATGTAGTTAAAAAAAAAAAGAAATTAGAGTTGAATACATTTCCAGGTCAACTGATCATAAGTAGAAACATAGGACCTTTTTCTTTGGGGCAAGAGGTAATATAATGAATAAAGTGGTAAGTTTATACATTTAGGCAAGAAACCTAGGTTCTATTTCCAGCTTTGATACCTCTGGATATTGCAAATATCCAGATATTGCAAAACTTTGAGAATTTGCAAATGCTTTCAGTTGAGCAAGGCATTGACATATAATTTTAAAGTTCTTAATCTCACACTGGATAGGATGCTAAAAAGAAAAAAAAAAAGGCAATGCAAACCTCATTCTAGGAAGAACAAAAAGTAGATAGAACTTTTTTTTAATTATCTTTTTTTATTTATTAAGCTTTTTATTTGTATAACATATGTATGGGTAGTTCCCCAGTATTGATCTTTACAAAGCTTTCCATTACAAATTTTACCCCCAGTCCCCTCCCCTCCCCTAGATGGCAGGAAGTCCACTACATGTTAATAATGTTGAAATAGAACTTAAATTTGGACCCTGATTCCTTCCTGATATCTATGTGACAGAGCAGTACTATTCATTGCTCCCATTGTCTTTTACTATTTTTGCTTTAGTAAGAAAGTAAAGGTGCTTCAGATCATCTGGCAAAGTCTCCAGCTCATCCCACAAGATTTGTTGTTCTCTGTTATTGGACCCTGAACAAACAAGCAATGTTCACTTATGCAGGGTTACTGCTTTTCTGAATCCTCAATTATTGTTTGAAGGAATTCACAGATCTAGGCAGGGATAGAAGGCATTAATAGGGTCATAGAGCTGATAATGAGCTTATTTTGCAAGAGTTACCTGTGGCCCGAAGCCATGACTTAGCCAAGATCACATAAGGAGTTACTCAGAGCATTTAGTGCTCAGACCTAGGTGTGCCTCCCATTTTCCTGTGCTACCCCATATTTTTGTAATTGGAAAAAGTGCTGGCTTTGGGACTGTGGCTTATTACTTGTGTGACTTTAGGTTAGTGACTTCCTCTCTGGCCTTCTAAGGTTCTCCAGCTCAAAATCTGAGATCTCATGAGAACCTCAGTTGCTGTATGGAAAGTGCAAATCCATCTTGTATTCCTCTGGGAGATCTTACTGTATACATGGAATATTTAGTAAGGTTTTACAGTGTCCACTGCCACAATGGGCCATGCTGCTTTCCCTGGCCTGCGTGTTAAGTTTAGAAATATTTTCCATTTTCTGAACACTCTTCACTGAACTGCCCTTCATTGATTTAGGCTTCAAGCTAGAAAATCTACCCCTGGAGGGAAAGCCTAGAGTGGCTTAAACAACAATTGACCCCTCTGGGGTCACCCCTCTGGATCAACCTGGTTTTATAGCTACTTCTCTGACAATATTTACATGAGAGATAGAGAGCTGGGTTTCTTAACTAAGCATGAATAAGAATTGAATGACTGATGAATTTAAAAGGAGAAGAGTGGAAGTGGGGGAGACTACCCTAATGATACTGGGCTGCTCCAATGGAACTTTATTCCATTGTTCAATTCTGACTCTTTGTAACCCTATGGACCATACTGCTCATGGGATTTTCTTGGCAAAATAAAGAAGTGGTTTGCCATTTCCTTCTTCAGTGAATCTCTAGTATCCCTCTATAAAAGTCACTAATCTCTTCTAAATCACTCCACTTTCCTTATTGCCTCAGGTTACCACTATCATCACTTGATGACCACCTTGCCACCTTTAATTAAATGCCCTCCTCCCCTAATAACTATTCTTCCTCTCTAGGAGAAAATAGGAAAGACATTTAAATCTGGAAGGATTTGTTTGTTTGGGTGGAAAGATGACAGATGTCTGCGTGTGGCTTTTGAAGATTAATTGAGGGTTGCAAATTCAGATGTCTTCACCATTCACTTGTAGTTCTCTAAATTAAGTTAATTGGCTTGAGCTGTAATTAGTAAGCAGTAGGCATTGTACTTGTTTTCAAGGAGACATTCTGGTATAGCAGAATGAGTAGTACCTGGATTTGGGATCAGAGGAACTGGTTTTGCATTTCAGCATTCACATTTATTAGGTCTATGTCCTTGAGTAAGGTATTTGACTTCTGACTCAATTTTTTTTTCTGTAAAATGGAGAAAATAATATTTTTCACTACTTATCTTGCCAAGTTTTTTTGGGGAAAGATGTTTTATAACCCTTTTCCCCAAAGTTAATGCTTTCCCTGATGACTACCATGTATTTAATTACCTTGTGATTTATTTGTATTTATTCTTTTTATATTTACTCTCTATATACTTATATATTTACTTATCTCTTGCAATGGAACATAAATACCTTGAGAAGAGAGATTTTTTTTTCATTAGTTGTGCTCATATCCTCAGCACCTGGCAAGTGTCTGGCACATTGTGTAATTGCATAATTAATATTTACTGATTGACTTTTTAACTTCATTTAGGAAAATCAGCTTCATCATTGACTTGGCCTTTATAGTAAGAAGCACTATAGTGTCTAGTGAGTAGTTCTTGTTATCAGGAAGACCTAATTCAAATCCATTCTCTGAGACTTAGTAGCTATGTGACTCTCAGTAAATTACTTTACCCTGAATCTTAGTTTCCTCACTTATAAAATAGTGAATACAAAACCTATCATTTCTCTCTCTCTCAGAGTTATTGGAAAATCCCTTTATTTGATCATTTTAAAGTGGCTTTATAAATGCCAACTATGGTGATTTAATCCTTTACAGAGGCCATTGGGAGTTTTTAGAAAACATGCACTGAGGTGATGGAAAAAATGAATCCAGTTGCCAAAATAACATTACTGATAAGGAACACCTAAGAAACATTTGTCTATAATGTAGTTGGAAACCCCCAAATGAGGGTGTAATAGTGTGTGTGTGTGTAAATATTTTCACTTGAGGAGGCAGGTGACAATAATACTGATTATTCTGATCTGGGGATCCCCCCTACCTTCCTTTCATTGGAACTCTTTGCCTCTGGAAGGAGGAGGAGATTGAGGTTGAGAATTTGATCATCATCCTGATATTTTCTTTATTTTGTCCTGAAATATGGATAAATTTCTTTCCTACTCACACCCTCCTTAGGCCACATCAAAAAGGTGGGGGAAAGTTAGGGGAGGATAGTTTCTGGCTTTTCAATTTTCTACCAAAAGGGAAAAAAAAAACCCAGCACATTTTGTTCTGCTCTAATTAGTAGGAGAGCTAGTGCATGACTCGGAGAGCAGGCAGATGCTTTGAAGGAAGAGCAATGTAGATTTTCATTCATCTTATGTGGTCCAGGACATGTTTCTGGGTGGGAAGTAATAGCTGGGGAAGATGAGCAGCCACAAGGCTTCTAACCAACTTAAACTGGCTTTCCCAAAGGGCAAGATGAGGTCAATGGAAAAAAAAAACCCTGCTTTCTACAGTCTCCCACTGCCTTCTGGTCTCTCAGGCAGCAGCTGCCAGATTGGCTTTTTAATTGGAATTCACAAATTCAGAACTTTCCTTCTGATGTCATGGAGGAGCTGAATTGTGAAGACATTAAGTGTGGAAGCACTTGAATTAAATTTGGCTAAATTCCTCCTTCAGAGGAAACCGGGATAAAAAATAAAAATAAAAACAACTAGGAACCAGTGGAACTAATGATGATAAGAATAGTAGGCATTTTGATAATATTTTAACATTTGCAAACTACTTTCTGTATATTTGCATGGCATTTTGGAAAAGACACTAAGTTTAAGTTTCAGCTCTGACTTTTAGTGACTTTATGATACTGGGCAAATCACCTCACTTCTCTGGGCCTCCTTTCCTCATCTGTAAAGTGATAAGGTTGGACTAAAAGAAATGGAAAGGTCCATCTAGCTCTCAATCCAAGATCCCATGAACCTCAAGAACTTAGATGTGTGAGGTTTATTAATTATCTCATTTTATTTGTACGGGAACTCTGAGATCACTTTGGCCTCTTAACCCGTAGCTATTTTCAAGGCCAATTTCAAGGAGGTACCAACCTCCTACAGTGAAATGTTCCCTCTTTTAGCACGATGTAAGTTCTCTCTCCTCAAATGATCTATCTTGTGTTTACATAATCTGCATGTTTGTGGAAACCCTCTGTATTCCTCTATAGAATGTAAGCTTCAGTTTTGTTTTGATAGTCTCAATGCCTTACATGTACAGTAGTAGTCTATTTTAATAAGTAATTGTTGAATTGAAACTAGTCCTAATTCTTTCATGAGACCCTAAGATCATGCAGAATCAATGCTTTTGTCTTAATTCTATGTGTTTGCTCAATAAAGGTAGAGCTGAAATGAAATTCCTAAAATTATTCTGTCAACAACCCAGAGCAAAGGGAATTTCTTCTTTTCTCTAAAGGCTATATCTCCTAAACAAACCTTTTGTGAGATAGAAAATATAGGGCTAGGGACAGCTAAGTGGCACAGTGGATAGAGCACCAGCTCTGAAGTCAGGGGGACCTGAGTTCAAATCTGGTCTCAGACACTTAATATTCCCTAGCTGTGTCACCCTGGGCAAGTCACAAGCCCAACTGACACACAAAAAAACAAAAAAAAAAAAAAAAAAAAAAAAAGAAAGAAAGAAAATATAGGGCTGATTTTCCTCCTGTCTGTCTTCACAAAGGGTCCTCAGGCATGTTGAGGCAACTAATTGGTGAAGTAGGTAGAACACTGGACCTGGAGTCAGGAAGACCTGACACTTACTGGCTATGTGACTCTAGACAAGTCATGCAACATTTATCTGCTGATTTCCTCATTTGTAAAAAGGGGGGGGGGATAATAGCATTTACTTTTTTTTTTTTTCCTCAGGCAATTGGGGTTAAGTGACTTGCTCAGGATCACACAGCTAGGAAGTATTAAGTGTCTGAGATCACATTTGAACTCAGGTCCTCCTGATTTCAGAGCTGGTGCTCTATCTACTTAGCCACCTAGCTGCCTCAGCATTTACTTTCAAGAGTTGTTGTCAGAATCCAAAGAGATAATATTTATAAAGTGCTTTGCTAACCTTAAGTATTATATAAATGCTAGCTACTATTATGGTGAAAGTGATGTCGATAATGAGTTATCATGTAAAATTGGCCACTCAATGAATAGTCACTCTTTCAAAAGGAATTATTTTAGGGAGACTTGTAGGAAGAACCACAGTAAAGGATGAGCTGAATCAGAACAAAGCATTCAAAGTTCCTGCCTGCCTCCTATTGTGTACTCTGACTTTTAGGTCATGTTTTCTCTTCTCTTGGGCATGGGGTAGGAAAAAAGAGCCCTTCCCAATATGTGGCATCTGAAGTATGCTATACACTATGAAATTGTAGAATTTTTCAATAACATGGTCAAACAAAACTCAAAGAAGTGTGCAGTCTCCAGGAAAGAAAATCAGTAACATAATGTTTGTCCTTCATTCTTGAAAAGGATTATGATCTCAGGGAGGTGATGCTATGACTTGCAAGTGAATTGGATTTAAGTGAGGGAGGCTAGGCAAGGTCACCTGCCTCACTCTCCCCTCCAGAGCCATCTGGGTCCAGTGGCAAGATATAGATCAAGATGACATTATGGGGCTTTGAGGAATATCCTGATCACCAATGATAAAGGGACTCATGAGAAAGACAATTACCATCTACTGGGAGATTTCTTGTGTTGACCTCCCACATGAATAGGAGTTCTCTCTTTTCATTGATTGAGTAGCCAATTGTTGTTATTTTTCTAAATCTACCTATGGCAGAGTTGTTCTTTTCAGTGGGTTGAAGAGTAAAGAACTCCTTCACTCATAGCAGATATGTCATGGAGTAAATTGGGTAGAGAAGAGCTACCTTTCCCCTCCTATTTTTTCTCTGGGACCCCAAGAAAGAGATTTAGTGTTTTGAATTTGTTTGTTTGAACAGGAAATTTTTAATTCTAGGTGCAGGGAATAGCATTTTAGACTGTGAGTTCCACCTATGAAAACTTTGAAGTCCAAGATGCCAGGCAATGGGTCCCAGGATACAAGCTTTGGGGAGCTTTGAATTTGGAAAATAGTGGGACTAATGCTATATAGAAAATGAATTAAATTATAAGCCAAATCTTCTTCCCCTTCCCAGGACTAAGGTGCTATAGTAGGATTATAGTCCTCTAGGGATTAGGGGCAATGTTTGCATGTTCTTACAAAACTATCTTTAAAAAATATCTTTAAATTAAATATTCTTTTATAAAAGCTAGTCTTACTATTAAATTATTAAATTGAACTTGGATACTTGAACTCCCAAAATTGGGGTTGCATAATTATCAGTAGTTTGAACCATTAACAGATTCCAGAAACCACCCAACCTCATAAAAGAACCAAAGAGCCTTGAGAGAAGAGTGAAATATAATATAATATAATATGATAAATATAATAGACCTGGACTTCATGTAATAAAAGCCAGAAAATCACTACTATACACTACTGTTACAGTAGAAACCAGACTGGAAATCAGGACTCATGAGATCTAGTACAGCTTCCTATCACCTTTTGCTTTTATTATTATAATATTCTCTTATTTTTCCTCCCTGTATGCAGTCTCTTACTTCTCCAGTCCATCCTCCACAGAGATGGCAGAAAAATCTCTCATAAGGTACAGATCTGAACATGTCATTCTCCTACTCAAATTTTCCATTGTCTATAGGATAAAATATTATCAACTCCGCAGTCTGTGTATTTCAGGATCTCCACAGTCTGTCTCCCACCCATGTTTTCAGACTTACTTTCTGCTACTCCTTGATATTTCACAAACTCTCTCTTTTATGCAAATTGGATTACTAAACTAGTTGTTCTATGCTCCATTCTGTTTCTATGTATTCACTTTATCTCTTTCCTATTCATGGTATCCACTTCTTCCTCATTTTAGAATCCTTGAATCCTTATTTTCTTTCAAGGCTCAGATCAGATGCTACCTCCTCCATGATGTCTTCTCTGGTTTACTGTAATACCAACTTCCTCCCCCCCACCCCAATTATTATTATTAGTGCACATTATCTCTTCAATTTTTCTCATACTATACTTATTAATGGATGTTTAGATGACTTAGTGAATAAGGTTCTGGGCCTGGAGACAAGAAGACCTGAATTCAAATGTGGCCTCAAATATTTACTAACTGTGTGATCCTGGGCAAGTCACTTAACCTGTGTTTGCCTGAATCCAATGAAAAAGGATATACCAAATTTTCCATTATCTTGGACAAGAAAAATGCATGCACAGTATCGGCATGCTATGGTCCATGGAGTCACAAAGAATTAGACACCATTAAACAACAACAACAAATTCCTCACCTTCCTGTCTGCCCCAGAAGAATAGATACACTTTAAGTGTGAGATTGTTAATTTATGTCTCTGTATTTTCAGTGTTTAGCACAGTGTCCAACACATAATAGATACTTTACTGAACCTATTATACCTCATTCCTATTTAAAATAATCTCTCTATCTGGAACTTCATCTTTTCCCTGAATTCCAGTTCCATGTTACCAACTATTTTCTTAATGTCTTGACCTGGATGTCTGGTAGTCATAATGATCTCTATATATCAAAAACAGAATTCATTATTTCCTTTCCCCCCAAAACTCCAAAGAAGCCCTCCCCAAACCTTGTCCCTTTTCCTAATTTCCCTATTTGTGGAGGGGGTGGGACAGATTAGACTATTCTTTCAAACACCTAAATTTGCAACTTCACAGTTATCCTTTATTCTTTCCTTTCTCTCATCTTATTTTCATATCCAGTCAGGTGTCATATTTCATTCATTCTTCTACTCCATCATTTCTTGAATCTGCCGCATCTTCTACAAATTGCCACAACCTTAATTTAGGCCACTATAACTTGTTGTATGGAAATTTCAGTAATTTCTTAATTGGGTCCCTTACTTTCAGTTTCTCTCCTCTCCAATTCATCTTATGCACAGCTGCTAAATTGATATTCCTAAAGTATGAATATATCATTGCTGTATTCTAGAAGCTTCAGGAGTTCTCTTATTGCCTTTAATAAAAATAGCCAATAATAGACAACACTTACACAACATTAACTCTGTGTCAGTGAATGTACTAAGCTTTTCACAATTTTGGCTTCACAATAACCCTGAGATAGGTGCTATCATTACCTTCATTTTACAGATGAGGAAAAGGAGGCAAACAGAGATGAAATGACTTGTCCAGGATCAAAAGCTGGTATGTGTCTGAGAACTTAGTTTTGCTCTAAGATTTGTTCTTGGATTTGAACTTAGTTCTTCTTGACTCCAGGTCTAGCACTTTACCCACTACATTTCCTAGTTGCTTTTAGCTGTCTCCTGTCTACTCATAGACTATCATATTTAGAATGTACTCTCTTTTTTCTAGATATTTTTAATTTATTTTTTCTTTAAAACTTTTTTATTTTCAAAATATATGCACTGATAGTTTTCAACATTAACCCTTGAAAAACCTTGTGTTCCAAATTTTTCTCTCTCCTTTCCCTCTACCCCTTCCCTTAGATAGCAAGTAATCCAATATATGTAAAACATGTACAGTTCTTCTATACATATTTCCACAATCAAGCTGCACAAGAAAAATCAGATCAAAAAGGAAAAAAAAAATGAGGAAGAAAACAAAAAGCAAGAAAACAACAACAAAAAAGTGAAATACAATTTTGTAATTCATACTTAGTCCCCACAATCCTCTCTCTGGGTGCAGATGGCTTACTCCTTCACTGGCCTGAATCATCTCACTGTTGAAAAGAGCGACGTCCATCAGAACTCATCATTATATAATCTTCTTGTTGCTGTGAACAATGATCTCCTGGTTCTATAAATTTCACTTAGCAACAGTTCATGTAAATCTCTCCAGGCCTTTCTGAAATCATCCTATGATCATTTCTTATAGAACAATAATATTTCATAACATTCATATACCATAATTTATTCAGCCAGTCTCCAAATGATGAGCATCCATTCAATTTCCAGTTCCTTGCCACTACAAAAAGGGCTGCTACAAACATTTTTGCACATGTGGGTCCTTTTCCTTTTTCTATGATTTCTTTTGGATACAGACCTAGTAGAAATATTGCTGACTGTGTCAGACCTAAAACTATATGTCAAAGCAGCGGTCATCAAAACCATTTGGTACTGGCTAAGAAATAGAATAGTTGATCAGTGGAATAGGTTCTCTTCACAGCACAAAATAGTCAATGACTATAGTAATCTAGTGTTTGACAAACCTAAAGATCCCAGCTTTGGGGATAAAAACTCAAAATACTTTAGACAGAAACTGCTGGGAAAATTGGAAACTAATATAGCAGAAATTAGGCACTGACCCACACCCAACACCACATACCAAAATAAGGTAGAAATGGGTTCATGATTTAGATATAAAGAGTGATATAAACAAATTAGAAGAACAAAGAATAGTTGACTTCTAAGATCTATGGGGAAGGCAGGAATTTGTGGCTAAAGAAGAACTGGAGTTCAGTATTAAGCACAAAATTGATAATTTTGATTATATTAAGTTAAAAAGCTTTTGTACAAAAAACTAACGCAGACAAGATTAAAAGCGAAGCAATAAACTGGGAAAACATTTTTACATTCAAAGGTTCTGATAAAGGTCTCATTTCTAAAATATATAGAGAATTGACTCAAATTTATAAGAATTCAAGTCATTCTCCAATTGATAAATGGTCAAAGAATACAAAAAGACAATTTTCAGATGAAGAAATTAAAACCATTTCTAGTCATATGTAAAGGTGCTCTAAATCTCTATTGATCAGAGAAATGCAAATTAAGACAACTATGAGGTAACATTACATACCTCTTAGATTGGCTAAAATGACAGGAAAAGATAATACGAATGCTGAAGGGGAAATGGGAAAGCTGGGACACTAATACATTATTGGTGGAGTTGTGAACTGATTCAACCATTCTGGAAAGCAATTTGGAACTATGCCCAAAAGGCTATCAAACTGTGCATACCCTTTGACCCAGCAGTGTTCCTATTGGGCCTATATCCTAAAGATATCTTAAAGGAGGGAAAGGGACCCACATGTGCAAAAATGTTTATGGCAGCCCTTTTTGTAGTGGCAAGAAACTGGAAACTGAGTGGATGCCCATCAGTTGGAGAATGGCTGAATAAGTTATGATACATGAATGTTAAGGGATATTATTGTTCTATAAGAAACAATGAGCAGGATAATTCAGAGAGACCTGGAGAGACTTACAAGAACTGATGCTAAGTGAAATGAGCAGAACCAGGAGATCATTGTACACAGCAACAAGACTATATGATGATCAATTCTGATAGATGTGGCTCTTTTTAACAGTGAGATGATTCAGGTAAGTTCCAATGATCTTGTGATGAAGAAAGCCATCTATACCTAGAAAGAGGACTGTGGGAACAGAGTGTGGATCACAACAGCATTTTCACTCTTTTTATTGTTCTTTTGCTTGCATTTTATTTTCTTTATTATTTTTTTCCTTTTTGATTTGATTTTTCTTGTGCAGCAAGATAATTGTATAAATATGTATGCATATATTGGATTTAACATATTTTTACCATGTTTAACATATATTGGACATGGGGACTAGGGGAGGAGGTGGGGGAAACTGGGGAAATTTGGAACACAGGTTTTGCAAGGATTATTGTTGAAAAATTATTCATACATATGTTTTGAAAAAAAGCTTTAAAAAAAAACATTGCTTGATCAAAGGGTATGCACAGTTTGATTACCCTTTGGATGTTGTTGCATATTACTCTTCAGAATGATTAGATCAGTTCACAATTCTGCCCACAATGTATTAGTATCCCATTTTTCCCATATCCCCTCCAACATTCATCATTATCTTTTCTTGTGATTTTAGCCAATCTGAGATATGTAGTGGTACATCAGAGTTGTCTTAATTTGCATTTCTCTGATCAACAGTGATTTAGAGCATTTTTTTTCAAGTTACTAGAAATGGTTTCAATTTCTTCATTTGAAAATTGTCTGTTCATATCCCTTGACCATCTATCAACTGGAGAACGGCTTATATTCTTACAAATTTGAGTCAATTCTCTATATATTTTAGAAATGAGGCCTTTATCAGAACTCTTGGATGTAAAAATGTTTTTCCAGTTTATTGCTTACCTTCTAATCTTCTCTGCATTGGTTTTGTTTGTACAAAAACTTTTTTATGTAATATAATCAAAATTATCCATTGTGCAGAATGCTCTCTCTTTTTACTCTGATCTTTGGAATTCCCCCAGAATTACTCTGTACATGCTTTGTATTTATCAAACTATTTTTGTGCTATTTCTGTGGCTATCCTTCTCCTCCCAATTCCCCACAGTAGAATATACACTCCTTGAAGGGAGGTATTGCTTTCATTTTTTTCTCCTACTCACTCACTCATCCAGTATGTAGTAAAATGACTGCTACAAAGTAGATAACAAAATATATTTTGAATCCAATAATAAATAATTCATAGAGCTATTTATGCTTTAAAAATACTTTCCTTTTTTCCCTTTAAACTTTTTAGTAATTGTGAAGTTGTAAATTCAACTGCATATAGTAAGCACTAAATATATACTTGTTGTTGACTTTCATTTTATATACAAAGAAGCAGGTTCTGAATGGTAATTAAGTGACTTGTTCATGGTGGTACAGTTAATAAATGGCTAAGATGTAACTTTAGCCCTACTGGGCTTAGATTTTTTTTGTTGGCTTTCCCATAAGATCATAGATTTAGACCCATGGAAGACAATTCAGAGGTCATCTAGTTCATTTTATAAACGAGGAAGCTGAGGCTCAAAGAAGTAAGTAACTTGGCCAATGTCACACAGATGGTAAGCATAAGCATTGGGATCTTTACTCAGGGAGATCTTTTGACTATAGCTTGAGCTCTTTCCACTGAACTTTACCACTTTCTCCCCAAGATGAGACAAAGGGTCATAGAATTTAAAATCTTCTGATCCAAAACTTTATAGATGAAGAAACTGAGGTCCAGAAAAATGAAGTACAATGTTCAAGGTTACGCTGAGAACTATGCCAAGATTTACAAAGTGATTTATAAACTTTAAAGCAATATATAAATGCTGTTGTTATTTTTGTTATTATTATTATTTTCCATACCTTCTGATCCTAAGACCAGATCTCTTTTTGCTCCCCTTCTTTCTACCTCATTTCACCCTCCTCCCAACATTCTAGCTCACATAATTACACCGAACACTTTCTATGAATTGGTATTTTATGGTAAGCATTTTTAAGATACATTACTGTTTTAGTAAGCACTTCAGGGTAGATTTTTAATTAAAAACAGGTAATATTTATGGTTTACCTTTCTCAAGAAATGGATGTATTGGTTTTGGTAAAGGCTGAGATGATATAAGAGACTGGTATGACTGAACAATAAAGAATTCCCATTGGTAGCAAAGAAGAACATATCAAAAGTCACATTAAAAAGTCTCTGGCTGAAGCCAAACATTAGCAAATACAGTAGATTTCAGAATATATTATGCAAATTGGATAGAAAAGTTATAAGGAAAAAGAAATAGTTCAATCCCAGAGAGGACTGAATTCACAAGGAAAAAAAAAACTATTTTTTTTTAAGGAGGAAGGACTATCTTAATTTAAAAAATAAATATAGGAGGAAATAAACTCTAAGTGACAAATGGCAGTGAAAAATGATTTCCCTCCTAAACTCTGCCTCTTAAACTCATTTAAGCATGAATCCTTTCTTGTTTGTCCCAAGTTGCTAGTTATTGTTTGTCCTTTGTTTTTGAAGAGGACCAATGACATCAAGGGTCTTGACTCATAAGTGAATTGAATTTAATCGAGTTGTACAGTCATCAACTTCATTCTCTTCCTTGAGTCATCTAAGTACAATGACAGGACAAAAGTTAATGTGACTGGTGATGGCCCAGGATGCAGTGGATGATCTTGGTGTCTGATGCTTGATCAATCTCTAAATGCTCCACAGCTCTTGCTTCAACTGTCTTCATGGCCACTGAAACAAATTGTTTTCATCCACCCATTCTGCAGGTGCATTCATCCTCAAAGATTGCCTTATATATATGTATATATATTTGTATGTTTTGTTGCCCCCAATGAACTTAAGCTCTTTGAGGGCAGAATATTTGCTTTTTGCTTTTGTGTCTTCAACATCAAACACAGAATGGTATATATAGTAATACCTATTGATTGATTTTCAGAAGGGAATATAGTAGAAATGTTGGATGAGTTCCAGGGAATCAGAATGATTGTGACAAGTTGTAATGAATGAGATTTTAGGATTTAGGGAATTGACACACAACTCTCGTTCGCAGGAAACTTAGTTGTATTGCTATGAAAGCAAATAGTACAGTAAAGATACATATGCCATTCTCTAAAAGTTACCCAGGTTCCTTTTGTCCTAATTTTAAGACATGCCATGGTACATATGAGGTCCAGCCAGAAATTGTACAATTCTTCCAGGATTGCAGACTAACCATAAATGACAGGGATGAATAACAAATAATAAATACATAGTATAATAATATAAAATATTATATTATATAACAAAGTATATTATATTATATGTACTCAGGGATGAATAACAAATAATAAACACATAATACAATAATATATAACGTATTATACTATATAATATAAAATAGCATAAAATATATATTACAATAGTTTATATTTTATATTATATAGTATATTAAACATTATATATTACATATAATTATATAATAAATAGAATCTACCTCACAAGGTTGTTGTATGTATTAAAATAGTTAAAATATATAGTGTTTTGTAAGGCTCAAATATAAATATTATTACTATTTTTATGCTTTAGGCAAACAATACATTTGTAGGGAATACAGTAATTTTGTTGAAAACGTGTGGAGAAGATGGTAAAGAGGCCATAGCTGGCAATTTTACGAGCTCCACCTCAATCCTCTTCAGTTTTGCTCCTGAGTTGCTCTTCATGGAATTCAGGGCCTTTATGGGAGTTGAGTAAACTTTCCTCACCCCTTTCATCTTCATGTAGAGTTTTTGTAGTTTTGCTAAGTGGAGTTCCAGAGTGATTTTAATGGGACTTCTGGCTAGTTTATGAGCACCAGGTGGGAGTAGAGAGCAGCATCTTAGTGGAGATGCCATGCAGAGAGCAGCAGCAGCAGTTCCATTGATACACCAAGCAGAGAGCAGCACAATTATATCAACAGAGAACATCAACATCACAAGTTCTAGAATATCTAAGTTGGTAGTTGCACTGGCATTTCCTTATCCACATATATTCCTATGCTTGTGATCTAATCAGTTTATAGAAGACACTTAATAAATGCTTGTTGACTTGGCTTGACCTTCCATGGATGCTATCTGGCCCTGGAGAGTCCCTGTATCTGTCTTCTTCCCCATTGTGGTTATGGTAACCATGGGAGAGTGTATCTATTTGTATGGGAAAAAATAATTTATGCAACTTACTTCATTCTGCTGTTTGATCAAATGTCTTTTGCTTTGAACTAATGTATCTTCTGGTTGAAAAGAAAACTAAACTCATTGGTGGGAGCTTAGGACCAACAGTTTTGAGTGGATATGCTTATATGATGCTTTGAATCTGCTGTAGCTTTCACATGTGAGGGAGAACTCAGATGTTAGAAAACAACAAAGACTAAAAACAGATATCTTAAATATTCCATTAAGAAATAGGCTAGATAGGAGTACAGACTTAGTCTGCTACCATTTTTTTTCATGTCTATTGGTTTACCATACCAGACTGTCTAGGTTCTAGTCCTGGTTTGGCCACCAACTAGTTGTATGATCTTGGACTTTTGGCTACTTCTTTAGGCCTTTGTTTCTTTCTTAGTAAAATAGGATAAAATGAATGTGATTTCTTTGCACCTCACTTGCATTATAGGGTAGCCTACTATTAACTTGTCTCCCTTTAAGCTATTTTACCAAGTATTACCAAATTTAGTTTACTAAAATATTAGTTCATCCTATCACCAGTCTGCTCAAAATTCTTTAATTTTGGCTCCCCATTGCCTACTAGATAAAATCATTGCATTTATTTCTTTTCCTTTTTTTTTAAAATCAGTACAGGATAGTCTTTATTTTACTCCCAGGAGAATGCAGCAAAGGACTCATGGGAACCCATAAACAATAGAGAAAACACCTAAAGGATTCATATAGTACATAAACAATCTAATTCTCCTTCCTAAAGATGACTCTAGTTTATTTTCAGAATCTAAAAGATCTCCATACTAATAGCAATATCCAGTGTTTTTGACTCTCTTAGAAAGTCAGTGCTTGTAGGAGTTGTTAGAGAGACCAGCTTCTTCCCTTTGGGTCTCATAGATTTGATTAATTGAATTAAAGAAGGACAAGGTCCAATTTCCTTACTCCCTTGTGGTAGGTGGTTTTAAATCCATGTTCTTCATCTGGATTTCAAGGCTCTCCAAAATCTAGACCCAACTTATCTTTTCAACTTTCTTTGCCACTACACTATTCCTATGTGGGAAAACCTCCATTCCAACCAGGCTGATGCACCTCCTCACTCTTGTTCATATCACTGCCTATACCTGACATACCTTCTTCTTTCTCTTCAGCTATATTTAAATTCTTAATCCTTGAATTCATTCTTTGGTACATAATATCTTACTTTTATGAAACCTTCACTGATCCTACCCTATCCAACAATAATCTTTCCCACCTCTGAATTCCAGCAGAACTGATGAACTATTTCACTTAGTTATCAATTATTATTTATTATCTTATATTGTGAGCTATTTATGTCAGAATGACAATAGAATGTGTCCTTAGTAACCAGATTGGATTCATGGAAATATTTTTTTAATTGATTCTCAATAGTATTTCCTTTTTCTTTTAAAAAATTTCAGAACTATGAGCCCTAAATACCCCTGTAATGCATGTCTATTCTTCCTCTGCATCTCATATATATAACATATTACTATTTTCACCTTAACTCTGCCCCAGTCTTTCTTTTGAGATACCAATTGCTGATTATTGCTGAAATCAGTCTTAAACATACAGTATACATTTGCATGTAAAATACATGTTAAGCTTCTTGAAAATGATCTTTGACATTGGCTCTTATATGTTAAATTTTCTACTGAGTTCAGGTTTGGTTGAAAGTCCTGAAACTTGGCAAGTTCATTGAATGTCCATTTTTTTCATGCAATATTATGGATAATTTTGCTGGATGTGACATTTTTGGCCACAGGCCGAGTTCTTTTGATTGCCAGTATATATGATTCCAGAACCTGTGGTCTTTTATTGTGGCTGCTAATATGTCCTGTACAATTCTAATTGTAGTTCCAGGATATTTGAATTGATTTTATTGCTTCTTGCAAAATTTTCCTTTTCATCTGTGGGTTTTGAAATTTGGCAATATTCCTATGTGTTTTCCACAAAGGATCTCTTTGAGGTGGTGATCAGTGGATTTTTTCTGTTTCAACTTTCCCCTTCTGTTCTATCACTCCAGGATAATTTTCTTGAATTATTACGTGCATTACTGTATCAAGGTTCTTCTTTTTTTGTTACAGTTTTCACATAGTCCACTTATTCTTATATTTTCCCTTCTCAATCTGGTCTCTAGATCTGTTATTTTTTTATGTTTTACATTCTGCTTTATTTTTTCTTTCTTTATATTCTTTTCTAGTTATTTCTTAGTCTCATAGCTTCAGTGGCTTCCCTTGTCCAATTCTAATTTTCAAAGAGTTATTTTTGCCTTTAAGACTCTGTTTCTCCTTTTCTACTTTGTCAATTTTAAAAAAAATAATCTTGTTTTTCTTGGATTTTAAAAAATCCATGTTAAGCTCCTTGAAATTGATCTTTGACATTGATTGGCTCTTATATGTTAAATTACTTTTTCCTCAATGTCTCTCATTTGATTTTTAAATTCTTTTTTGAGTTCTTCCATAATTTTTCTCTGGACAGGGAGTCATTTAATGTAAATTCTCTCTGGGAAGAAATCCATTTAACATTACTCTTTGGAGTGGAAGAAACTTTTTTTTTTTACTTCAGTGTCCTCCTCTGAAGATGAACCTCTGTCTTACATGTTCCCACAGTAAGTTTTTATAGTTGGGTTCTTTCTTCTTTACCAACTCATTTTCTTTAAAATGAAAAGTATTAGTGTACACATCTTTAGTAGTGGGGAAGGAGGATGGTACCTCTAGCTTCACTTCAACTCTCCCCTCCGACCTCATACCCCAAACCAAGAGCTTTACTCTCCTACAAGTGCCTGCAGGCAGCAGTGTTCCTACCCTACTGTTTTTGCACTCACTTGGTGTGCTAGTTCCTTTCCCCTCCAGGGCCCTGTCTCTACAGTACAATAGGGCTTGGGGTTCCTGATCATTGAAAGTTTCCCTTAGTCTTCCTGGACTCAGACTCCCAATTCCACACACTGTCCAGGAGGTGAAAGTTCCTGTGGTCCTGTCCTCCAGCCAAAAGTATCTGGCCTCAGGGGTTCCCACTTGGTATTTCTGGGGAGCTAGCCTGAAGTTGTTTGCACCTTACATTGGCTAATTTCCATTCTGGGGTCTTTCTTCAAATTTTCTTGCATTATACCAGGAGGACCCCTGTTTTGCTCCAAGTCTTCTTGATTTGACAAGCTTTCATATGATCTGAGCCTTGAAGGAAACTAATGATATTAAGCTGTATAGATGAGGGACTGATTTCCAAGCATAGGGGCAGTCTATACAAAGACATGGAGATGGGAGATGGAATGCTGTATTTGAGAACAGAAGCTAGGTCATTTTCGCTGTAACATACATAAAGGGGAGGAATGAAATAGGCCTGGAAAGGAAAGCTGAAACTATAATGTGGAGGTCTTTAAATGCTAAGTCTAGGAGTTTTTTTTGTTTTTTGCTTTTTGCTGAGGCAATTGAGGTTAAGTGACTTGCCCAGGGTCACACAGCTAGGAAGTTAAATGTCTGAGACCAGATTTGAACTCAGGTCCTTCTGACTTCAGGGCTGGTGCTCTATCCACTGCGCCACCTAGCTGCCCCTAGGAGTTTCTTTTTAATTCTAGGACAGGGGACCTTAACTTGGCTTGTTTGTTTTAATATCTTAATAACTGTATTTTGGCATAATTGATTTCTTTGCAATCTTATGTATTTTATGCATTGGAAAGTTATTTCAAGAAGTCCAAAGATTTTTTTTTCAGACTTCCTTAAGGGGTTCATGATATATGACAAAGATTGAGAGCCTCTGTTCCAGAGGTACTAGATTCTTGAAGGTTTTCCATCAGGAGAGTGACAAGATCAAACTCTGTTTTAGGAAGATTTGGAACCAGTTGGAGTTTGGATTAGAGAGGGGAGAGACTAGAAACTAGGCATTTGATTAGAAGGCTATTGGTATTATAGGTAAGAAAAGCCTGAGATAGGGTGTTGGCTTTGAGAGAAGAGAGAATAGAATAGATTTCAGAGAGATTGTAGAGGTAAAAAGTAATGCTTGTCAGCCTTTTGGTTGATAACTCTGCTGACATTAATTTCTCAGAGCATGACCAATATACATTGTTCAAAATCCGAACCTTCTTTTGCAACTAATGTTCAAGTCTGAACCTCTTTTGTATAAGAGGAAAGTGGGACTTATTGCTTGTTAAAACATGAGTATTCGTAAAGACATTTTCCCCTCTCCTTTCTTTCACTGAATTTTAGAATTAGAAAGGACATTTGAGATCTTCTAACACTCTCCCTTTATAGATAAGGTAACAGCCATACTAATTATGTGACAACATGTGTCAGATACTGCACTGGGTGGGGAGGATATGGAGTAATATTAGACACCCACCATGCCTTTTTTCAATGAACAGTTCACAGTTTAGCTGGAGAGTCAAGCCAGTATATATGAAGAATTAACTGAGGGGCAGAATCAAACAGTAAAAGCCTTAGTGTATTGTAAGGGGCTTAGCAATAGAACCCCTAATTGAACAGTAAGATTGGTTATCAGGAGATTGGGGGTGGGTGGGGGAGTTGCTTAAAAAAATCCAAACAACTCAGCATATTTATTCCTAAAAAGTAAATTCGTGTTTTCTTTTTCTGTTTTTTTTTTCCAACATTCCTTATGCTCGCATGTGACATGTATTTTTAGGATCTGCTGTTGACAAGTGTATTTTTGTGTGACTGAGTGGGAGAGTGGCAAAAGGTTTGTGTTGCTGCATACACATTATACACACAAGAATTAAGGGTTTACAATTGAATAAAAGATTCCAGATTGTTGAATCTCGGTCATCAAAGGTTTCTAAAAAACCACACAAAGATGTATTCTGAATTTGTGATCCTGTGGACATTCCTCGATAAATGACTAGTTCCTGGTATTGTTAAAGGGTCTTCAATGACCCACTTCCAATAGAGCACAAAATAATTGACTGTGCCAGGTCACACAATCCTCAGCACAGGAGATTGAGAGAGACTTTAAAAGGGCAAGAACCAGAAGAACACAAACAGTAGCAGAGAATATGATTGAATATGATTGTGTGTGCAGGCAGATGGCTGACCACTAGGTGGGCTCCCTTTGAGTGTCCAGCCTAATTGTTTTTTTTCAGGGTGGCTTTTTTGGGGGGGCTGGGAGATTTTGATTGAATTTTTTCTAATGGGCTGTCTCATTCTTACTTTGGTCCTGTTACCTAAATCCTCACTTGAGATTAAGAAATCTTTTGATTTATCACATGAACCAAGTAGACTTTTGATTTTTTAAAAAAATGTGTTTTCCTTGAATACCCTTTCTGGAAATAACAACTAAGTTAAAAAATAATTAAGGACTGTGTTTCCTATCAGGCTTTTTCTACTGCATGTACAATTATCTGCAAACGTAAGACTGTCTGCTCTGATAATTGTACCCTCCAAATGAGGGGCAAGTGGCTAATTATGCCCACATGCAGCCGATTGCACTCTCCATTAGCCAATTATAGGCACAATTATTTGTGCACATAAATAATTGCAGCCATGGAAAATAGAGGCAGACCCTCCTTGCAGATCCTCTTGGCCTGGAATGGTTGGTTGAGAGTAATTGCTGCACTAGAATTCTAGGTACTTTTTGAAAGGCAAAATGTATTGAATACCAGAAAAATGATAGTGTGATCAGAAGAATGCCAATGAACCATATAGGGCAACCTCATTTAGATTCTAGAAAAGTGGTCTTAGTATCTAAATCTAAAGCAACAACTGAGATCTTTTGGGCAGAGGACTGAACTGAAGGGCAAAAGTCTGGGTTTTGATAGTAGCTTTGTCACTTAGTTTAAGGGTTAGTGAGGTAGTACAGTGGATAAAATGCCAAGCCTAGAGTCAAGGACACCTGAATTCAAATCAAACCTCAGATATCTTAGTTGTGTGACTCTAGCCAAGTCACTTAATTCCTGCTTGACTCAATTTTTTTCACCTATAAAATGAGGATAATAATAGGACCTACCTTCCAGGATTTTTGAGAGGATCAAAAGAAATATGAATTGTAAAGTGCTTAGCATAGTGCCTGGTACATAGTAAGGGAGAGATGAATATTTGATATTATTAACTAACATTATGACCCTGGGCATGTAATTTTCAGTGCTACCAATTGCTCATAGATAATAGGGATGATGATAAAGTCTTATTTCCCCCTGACAGTCATGAAGATAAATCAGGTAATCAATTCAGGGCATTATCATGATGATCAAATAGCTTCCAATTCTAGGACAAAGATAACCACTCCACACAACAGAACACTATTAAAGAGAAATTGATTTCTCAGATTTCAAGGGCTTCTGCTATGAAGAGCTTGTGACCAACAGGCCAAACTCTTTCATCCCTCCTTTACTCCATCCCACTCATGAATATGAATCTTTCACACTACTCCAGGGAAGGACCTGAGATGAGGATGCTGGGGACAGTGAAGGCAAAAGATAGTTATTTTGAGAGACTGCTTTGTCATCAGGGAACATTGCCAAAGAGGATACTAAAACCCTTTCTCCCTATTTACTTTCAAGACTTCTGGTAGCTATAGACAAGTAATAGAATATTCAGAGAGTGTTCTTTTTCCCTATGGAAGAGGGATTTGGTTTATTCTGCTTGACCCCAAAAGGCTGAAACAAAATCAATGGGAGGAAATTATGGGAAAACAGATTCTACTTGAGTGTAATGAAGAATGTCCTGATAATCAGAGCTCTCCAAAAATGAAATGAGATGCTTTAAAGTTTAGTGATTTCCTTGCCACTGAAGGCTTTAAAAGTAAGGCTGGATGACCACCTGTGGGAGAAATTATAGAGAGGATTTTTTGTAAGGATTGGATCCAACTCTTAGGTTGCTTTTAACCCTAAGATTCTGTGATAGAAATTGCAATTTTTTATGGATAGAAAACAATTGCTTAACTGTTCTTTCAATTACTGAGAACCCTGATAAGCTCTCCAAAAATGGAGTCATACAGAGCACTGAAATAAGCATTGTCCAAAGATCCCCTCGGAGTCTGATCTGTTTCAGCATTTCCTATGAGTTGGTTTGGTAAATAAGGGAAGCATTACATTATTCTCTGGAAATGTTTGGAAGAGCTTCACATTGTGATGAGTGAATAAAAAGCAGAATGATAGAATTGGATAGCATGCTGAACTCTACGGGAGGCCTGTTTGAATTCCCACTTTCTAGGTGTGTATGTGTGTGCATCTTTAATTACTGTTTTTTGATCCTCATTTTCTTAGTCTATGAAATGGAGAAATTTTATCAAATAATATCTAAGATCCTGTCCAGTCCTAAATTAAAACTGCTGTTTTCCCAGAGTCTAAAGTTTCACCTCTGAATAAAACCAAAACTCCTTCCAGGTTCATGATATATGTGTGTGTGTATGTATCAGTGGGATGAATATAGAGTGGGGAGGAGACAGTGGGAAATACACCCTGAGTGGGAAAGAGTAATAGTATTCTAGATAAGGAACTGGCCATCAATGTCTGAAAAAAAGCTATACATAAAGGAACTATACAACCTAGAAATGTCTCTTATCATCTAATAACTATTCTGGTAAATATGATGAGAAAAATCTCATATATAAAGGAAGTTCAGAAATGGCCATCTTGGCTGAGGTCCTTAGATGCTATTTTTAGTAGCTAGGTTTTTTTTTTAAGAGGGAGGGAAGGGGCAGTGAGAAGTCAGACCACTCAGCACCAGCTCCCTGAGAGTCAGGTTTGTGTGTTCGCTAGGCTGTGGAGATGCGAAGTGTGTTGATTTAGAAATGCACATTTGGCAGCTTTCTCCTCAGAGTCCTTTGCCAGTCTTTATTAGGAAACAAGCTTCACTTGGGGACTTTTTGGACACAAATGCTTTATTAGGGGATGAATTGCATTTCTTTAATTCCATCAACAAGAATAACAAAATCATAAACATCTGCACTTAAAAGGGACAAAGCACCAAGGCTAAAGCCTCCTATCAGCTCCAGGTGGCTCCCAGACAGCTGGCTGAAATAGAGGAGCATTTTGGCTGCAGTGCAGAAATACAGAGCTGTTGGGTGCTCTCCATTTTCCAAATAAGGATCTGTATTTCTTTTAGTGCATTGATACTCAAGGTAAATGGTTCTTTAAAATGTTAGTGTTTCCTCAGCCTCCTTAAACATGACTATCCTAATGGAGCATAATGGGATAGAAGGTAGAGTGCTGAATTTGGAGTTGAATGACCTGGCTTCAATCTTGCCTCTGATACCTACTGGCTGTGTGACCAGGGGTAAAACACCTAACCTCTCTGAATCTGAGTGTTCTCATCTGCAAAGTGGGGATAATATTACTTGCAATACTTACCAAAAAAGGATCAAATGAGTTGATATTTTTAAAAACAACATAATGTAGACACTTAATAAATGCTTTTAAAAAATATCACACAAGGTGTTTATGAGACTTAAATGAGATCATCTTCATAAAGAGCTAAACAAACTTGAAAATGCCATCTAAATAAATGCCTGTTCTTACTTTAATGGTGGATGAAGTGAGAATTGCTGGATCCAGTGTAATAGTTATCCTGCAACTGCTTCCTCCACGGTGGAGGAAACAAGCAGATGGATGATTTGATATATTTCATAACACCCACTAAGGTCCAAATGCAAATACTAATAGTTGAGAGAATACCATGGATACAGGACACTTTCAAAATACTTTATTGGCATAAATAGAAATGTTGATCACTTGGAATGAAAATTATTTTTGCTTCTGTACTATATATGGAGATTTAAAGAATCTTAACACTGGAATGGACCTTAAAGTTCATGTGGGATCATTTTTTCAGAGAGGGAAACTGAGACACAGAGAAGGGTAAGTGTCTTCTTTAAGGTCATAGAATGAATTAATGGCAGATTGTGTAGTGAATGGAATGCTGAAGTTGGAATCAAACAGGTTCAAATCCCACCTCAGATGCTTATTGTATGACCTACCCCAGTCCTTAGTTTTCTTATCTACAAAGTGAAAGGATTGGGATAGAACATCTCTAAAGTTTCTCTTAGCTCTAAATCTTTGAACCTGTGAATCCAGGTGTTCAACATTTGATCTACACCATATGATTTTAAAAGCAATTAAGAAATTTTCTTCAGGATAACTTCATGAATTTTCACAAAGGTCAGAAATGCTCAGGATTCATGAATCTACTACCTCTGCTTCTGATAATAATAATAATACTAGATCGTTGACAATATTTGATAATAATGCAATTAGGTGGCACAGTGGAGACAGTGATGATCCTGGAGTCAAAGCTCTAGACAAGTATTGAAATCCCTTCTTAGATAATTAATAGTTGTGTGAATCTGAGCAAGTCACTCAACCACTATATGCCTCAGTTTCCTCATCTCTAAAATGGGAATAATAATACTATCTACTTTCGGGTTGTTGAAAGGGCAAAATAATATTTATAAAGCATTTCTTAATCCATAAAGATCTATATAAATGATAGCTGTGATTATTATAGTCAATAACATTTTATAATTACAAAGTCATACACATAAATTCATTTGATAATAATAACCAAAAAAACCCCAAGATAATAATAATCATCTTGTGAGGCAGGCATATAATTTGTGTTCATTTTATATAGGAGGGAAGTGAAATTTAGCAAAGTTGTAATTCTGTTGAGGTTCCATGGCTAGTAAGAGAGAAAATGTTTTAACTCCAGGCCTTCAGATTGCAAGACTACAGCTCTTTCAGCTTTACCATACTGCTCCTATACACTATTTTAGGGAATAGAATAAAATAGATTTATCATTATATATGCATATATATACACATATGTATATGTATATACATATATGCACACACACATATATAGTTAGATGGGAGAATAATTAGAGAATCTTGTATTAAATGTCATTAACACCAAACATGCAATCCTGATTCATATATTGGATTTTGAGCTATTGATGTAAGGTAGGAATAGCCACATCGGAATAATAGCATATGGAAAAAGTGAAAGTCACTCAAATTAAATATTGATAAGATGGGGAAAATGATAATAGCATAAGAAATAGAAGTTTCTTTCTTTTGTGGACCTCATGCTTTTATGAGAAATTGGAAATGAGATAAAATTTTGATATGCTCTGTATCAAAGGCAGAACCTGGATTTTTAGCAGACTTAAATATTTATTTCATTATTCATGACTTCATATACCAATAACTTAAATCGAGTGGATATTTTTGGCTGTATTCCACAGGAGAATAATGTATCACTTCTAGTACATACTGAATGAAGTTCAATTCAATAATTCATCTCAACAAACATTTATTAAGTACCTACTATGTGCAAAGTACAAATTCCTTGAGCTTGTGTTCAAGACCCACAATAATGTCTTCACATTTCCTTTTGAGGCTCATTTCATACTATTCTCCTTCATATACTCAAAGCCAAAGTAACAATGGCCTGCCATCATTCCTTCAACAAATCCCATTTCTGAATGCTATAGGCTCTAATTTCTGCTTGTTGATAGACAGCTCAACTCAAATACCACCTCTTTTATTACATAATATCCTATCAGAAGTCAATCTTTTTATCCCTTGAACTCTCATACTCCCTCTCTTGAATACCTAGCATATTTTATTTTGTATTATGCTTATTTATGTATAGGTGTAACCTTTTAGATAATAAAAATCTCTGATTCTTCATAATCTTCTGAAACTTATCTTCAATTCTTGAAAACTTTGTTATTAGGGTATAAGCTTTGGCATGTCTGACTAAGCCAAAAAGGCTTAACATTATTATCTATTATCTAAGTTTGAGAAGTTTCTCAATAAGTTTGACAATTTTGATAAATGTTGATTGAGAATACTTGTTTTTCTTCTTCACTTTTGAGAGTCCCTAGTTTCCTTCAATGCTCTCCTAAAGGAACCCTCTTTGGTTCACCCACTTCAGTTATTAATGCTCTCTCCCTTCTTGAGCTGTTCTGTTTCCTAATCCTTAAGTAAGTTACTGGAGACTGTAACTTGTTTTTGTCTTTGTATTCCAAACACCTAGTATTATGCTTGGAGATTATAGTAATGAGCATTTTAATAACATCTGTAGATCAATTGATCATAGATACTTGATAAATTTGTTGGATTAAACATTTGGGGCACTTTAGTGGGAACTAGAGACACAAACATAAAAACAAAATAGTTCCTGGCCTCAAGGAATTATTAAGGGGTAAAATATAAACAAAGATGTATAAAATAGGATAGGAGTGAGAGACACAAAAGAGAAATTGGAAGAAACATGTTCTAGGAATATTTGAAGAAGGAAGTGACAACAATTCCTAACAAGTAGTGTTATTATAAAGTGTGATATATTGTCTTAAGAGGTAATGGGTTCCCCTTCCATGGTAATATTCAAACAAAAATGGGTTATCTTCTGGAAGGGACTCTTATACATATAGGATTTGGACTAGATGGTTTCTGACTTTCATTGTGATTTGATTTTATTCTCTGATTTTATGTGCTGTCTGAGTTGTAGGATAATGGAATCTTTGGCTATAGAAACTCCCAAAGACCATTAAACCAAAACAACTTTGTGATCTGATTTGGTGGTAGGAATACTCACACCAACTGGATTCCAGATCCCTGAAGTATTTAAAATGAAATAAATACTAATCCATTACCTTCTTGGGAAGAGACATCATCTTTGTATTTTTTTAGTAAAATGCCTTGAGCTTAGAAATAATAAGTGAATGAATGATCTGATTTTGTTTTCACAATGACATTTATCTAGGATAGCAAAAATAAGTGCCTATACCAAAATAAAGTTCCACCTATATATTGTCAATATATTCAAATTTTCCAGACTTGCTCTTCAATTATCACAGCAATTATAGAAACTTAGATAGAAAAGAACATAGAGAGTATCTAATCCAACTCATACTTGAGAGGGATCCCTTCCACAGCCCTAACCAATGAATTTCTAGCCTCTGCTTGATAACTTGCAGTGATAGGGTCCTTCCTAAGCTCTTTTGACAATGTGGCATCCACATTGTCTTTATGGCCTGACTGAAGAAGAGTATAACAAGGCAATCACCTTTCACGTTTTGGATCCTATAATGCAGCCTCAAATTACATTGGCCTTCTGGGACTGCCATGCCATACTGCTGACATACTGCATTGCAGTCCTTTGTTTGCCCTAAACTCTTCTATGGCAGCTTTTCCCATTTTGTACTTATATAGTTGATTATTAGAACCCACAAATAATTGGACATTACACTTAGCCTCCTTTGATGTGACCCATTCATTCTAGTCTGTCATAATCATTTTGCATTTTTACTCTGTGGTCCAATATGCTTGCTATCCTTTCCAACTTTGTTTTATCTGCAGTTTTGATAAGTATTACATCTATGCCTTTATCCAAGTAACTTTTGAATAGCAGAGGATCAAGGTTAGATCAGATCTCTGGATCATTACCCTAGCCCTCACTCTAGGTTGATATCAATTATATTATTCATTACTCTTTGGGTCTGGGTCATTCAACCAGTTCCAAATCCATCAAACTATGTAATCATCTCGACTACAACTTTCACTTCTAACCAAAAAGATATCATGAAAACTTTGTAAAATGCTTTGTTGAAAACCAACTGTAAGAGATATTTCCATGATCTACAAATATAATTATCCTGTCAAAAAAAGGAAATGAAGCTGTTCTGGCATGACCTGTACTTGATAAAGTAATGATGGTTCTTAGGGATCATTATTTCATATTCTAAATGTTCTCAAATCATCCCTTTAATAAAGGCTTCCAGAATTTTCCCAGGTCACTGAAGTAAAGCTTATCTTATACTTTGGACATGCTATCCTTTCCCCTTTATTGGAAATTTGGACATTGATCCCATGCAATCCAGTCTCATAAAACCTAGATTTTTCTTTATTTTCAATCAATCAGCTAGCATTTATGAAGTTATAAAATGCACAAAATTAGAGAAGCTACCCAAAATATTCATAGGGACTATTTGTGTCCATCCTGTGGCAGAGCATTCCGAGCTCATATTGATCTGATCAGCCAGTCGGACACACTGAAACTATTCTAATATAGTGAAGTCATTTTGGTCCCCTTTGAGTACAAAGGACAATAACCAACCAACCAACTATGAAGTCAAAAAAGTGGTAGATACTATGTAGGAAACTGGGGATATAAGGACAAAGAATCAAACAATCCTTATTCATAAGGAACATGGATTCTAATAGGGAAGGCAATAAGCACCTATATAAATATATACAGAAAGAGTAAAAATAATTAAATGTACATTAATGCAAATTAGTTAAATAGAAAGTAATTTGGGAGGGATGTTACTAGTGTTGTAGGGGTCAAGGAAGACTTCCTTGTAAAGGATAGTGCCTGAGCTGCACCTTAAAGGAAGAGAGGGACTTTATGAAGTAGAACTTTGGAAGGAATGAATTTGAGGCACGTGGAACAGTCTGTAGAAAGGCATAGAAATAAGGGGAAACAAAGAGAAAGCCAGTTTGACTTGATCACAGAATTTTGTAGGGGGAGTAACATTCAATGAAGTTGGAAAGATAGGTTGGAGATAGGTTGTAAAGGGCTTTATGAACTATCCAGCGGAGATTCTATTTCGTTCCAGTAAACCACTAGAGTTGATTGAGTAGGAGAGTCATAAGGTGAGATCTGTGCTTAAAGAAAATTACTTTGTCAGCAATGTATCAGATGGATTTTTAGCAGGGAGGTGCTTGAGACAAGGAGACCTATTAGAAGGCCATTGCCCTAATCTAGAGAAGGGCCTGAACTAAGATGATGGCAGTATGAGTGGTGAGAAGGGATCAAATATACCAAATGTTGTGGAAGGAGTTTTGAAACAGATTGCATAAGTGAGGTAAGAGAGAGTCAGGAGTCAAGGATAATGCCAAAACTATGATCCTGTGAGACTTTTTACTAAATTAGGAAATTTGGAAGAAAGGGGGCTGGAGTGGGGGAAAGATAATCAGTATTGGACATGTAGTGCTTGAGATGGAACATCCAATTTGAAATGTTTAATTGGACATTCAGGACTGGAGCTTGGGAAAGACTGGGAATACACACACACACACACACACACATATGTGACATGCATTAACCTATTCACCAATCTAGCTTTGAAAACCATGGCAATGAATTTTCTGTCTATATAACTAGCTACTCACAAGGCAATATCCAATATATATACATGATATTTATACAATGAGATACTCACAATAATGATACTTTCAATCTTGAATACAACCATTTACTTAACAATAAAGCAAAAGAAATAATAATATTATATATATATATTAATTTGTTACACTGTCCTACTAATGAACTCAATTATCTGTGGTGAAGAATGGGTACCCATTTGCAGGAATCTGGCAAGGATGCATATGAGGGAAGAGAACATATGTGCTTGGGGTAAAATGCAATTGTGAACTTTAGGTTTCAATATTATTGATCCATTCAGGAATATCTGCACCTTATTTCTCTATTCACTGCTTGACTATTGAGCCTCACCACTCTTCACTTAGGAAAATACTCTTCTCTTTTACACTTAAAAACAGCATTCAGATTTAGGACAGCTCCAATGGTCTTGTGATGAAGAGAGCTATCTGTAACCAGAGAGAGGACTGTTAGAACTAAGTGCGGATCACAACATAGTATTTTCACTTTTTTTATTGCTGTTTGCTAGCATTTTGTTTTCTTTCTCATTTTTTTCCCTTTTTGATCTGTTTTTTCTTGTGCAGCAGGATAATTGCGGAAATATGTATAGAGGAATTGCACATGCTTAATCTACAAAATTGCTATCTAGAGAAGGGAGTAGGGGAAAGGAGGGAAAAAAATTTGGAACACAAGGTTTTGCAAGGGTGAATGTTGAAAATTATCCATGCATACATTTTGAAAATAAAAAGCTTTAATTAAAAAAAGAGCATCCACAAGTTCTTGCAATTGATCATTAGCTTTGAAATAAATTTAGAAGGTTTAGAAAGTATTGGTTCTTAATGTGAACAGCAATTCTTTTTAGGTTAGAAAACAGGAAAGCTCATCAAACTAACCATCTTTGGGCTAAATAAACCAGCCAGGTCATTTGTGCACTCATAATTGACCAATCAATCAATAATTGATATTATTCTATTAAAATGGAACTCATAACAATCCAGTTCAAGTTGACTCATTAAATTCACACGCCAGAAAAACCTCTTCTGCTTTGTCTTCTCAAGCCAGAGGTGGCAGCAGAGAGAAATAGAACCTTGTGGGATGCTTCACTTATCTCCTACAGGAGCGGATGCTAAAGAGTAATAGCTCTCTCTGGAGCTCTTGGCCAACGAAGTCAATTCTCTGTTCAACTAATAAGGAGTCAGTCAGCTGAAGCATTCTATCAGCTGGCTGCTTTTACCTTAAGCAGTTCCAACAGAGCAGATTTTTTCAGGTCCCATGCTGGGTCTTCAATTCTCCCCAGATTCTTATGTCAGATTCTTTTATATTGCCTTTGATTACTTGAGTGAGAGCCTCTTGACTCTCTTTTACTTAAAAAGTCACAGCTTTCAAAATTCTCTTATCAAATTGATAGTATTTTTTAAAAAATCACATCTCAGGCTTCAAATGTTTATATAATTTTCTCATTTTAGTTTTATCTTTTGTAGTTATAAAACTATTTTATGCAATTGAGCTGAGGTATACCCATCATGTTTACAGAAATCCTTCACTTTGGTGCCCTTAAAAAAGGCAATTTATTTGCAACCATTTCTCTAGTTTTTAATAAATAAAAGGTTTCTTTCTGCCTCTTTATAACATCAAACCATTCTCAAACAAGTATGACATCATTCTATGTTCTCAAGGAAATATGAATCTTCATATTTATATCCCAAATAATTTTACTTCTAAACTCATTCAAATCCTGTCTGAAATCACTTTTTCTTTATATACATATATTAGTGCTACATATTAAAATAATCTTTTTTCTATTCTGATTATCAAAATGTTCATCTATAACCATGACAATACCTCACACCATTTGAAAATTAATGTTAATATTTCTTTCTGCAAAATGCTTTTTTTTGGTTTTTGTTTGACTGATTCTTGAAGTCTTATTGAGTCATTCACTTCCCTTTGTTTAATTCTAATTTTTAATGTATTATTTTCTTTAGTTACCATTTTTAGCTCCTTTTGCAATTGGCCAATTAGTTTTTTTTTTGTTCATTACATTCTTTTTACATTTTTTTTCCATTCTTTTTTGTAATGATGTCATTTCATTTCCTTCTATTTCTTCTAACTCTCTTTTAAGATCCTTTATGAAATCTTCAAAGAAAGCCTTGTGACATGGGGTCCAGCTTATGTCTCTCTTTTGGGCTTTTTCGGGAGTTGCTTTACCTTTAGGAACCTCAGGATTTAGGTCTGTTCTCTCTCTCCTTAAATGCTGTCTATGGTGAGAGTTCTTTTTGTTTGTTTTTTATTCTTTTTTTTTTAAAGCTTGAGGTCTGTTCAATGCAATGGAGCAATAGCTGCTTTAATTTGCCCTGGGACAGTTCTGCTGATTGATTTCTGGTGCTGGGTAATCATGGTTAGGTCCAGAGTTCTTCCAGGTCTCAGTGGTTTATGATTTACCTTTTACAAAAGGCAAATGTACCAAACCACTTGCTTGCAACCAGGACAGAGTGACCTAAGAGGCTCACAGAAGATTCCCAGGTGCATGGAAGCTACAACGCTCTGTCTCCTGGCCCAGCTTCCTGCCCTGGTCTCCCTTCACTGCCATCTGGGCTTGGCAGACTGTCCCCCGGCCTGATTGAAACAGACCTGTTCTGAGGTTCTTCCAAGGTATCTTCTTCTAGAAATATGTTGTACTCTAGATATTTGTGGATTCTTTGACTTCAAAACCAGTTTAGAGGCTTAATCTGCTTTTGGTTTAAGAGAAGATTAGAGGGGTTTGCAGAGAGTTGTGTCTGCTCTCCACCATCTTGGCTCCACCTCCAGAAGTCAGAATGTGAGAGGTTTGAAGAGGGATGATAAGATTTGAAATAGTTTGTGAGGAAAGTGAGAAAGGAAATGAATTAGGAAGGAATCAAAAGACTACCTTGCTGTAGTGAGGGCCCAATTAAGGTTGGAAAGCAGAAGTTTATAACATACTGAATCTTTTATTTGTTTTATTAATGTCTTTTGTTTTTGCATCATAGGAGGTTCTGATATGGATAGTTACTGCAGTAGATAGAACACTGGGCTTGAAAAGATGAACACTCATCTTCCTGAATTCAAATCTATCCTCAGACACTTACTACCTTAGCTGTATGATTCTGGGCAAGTCACTCAACTCTATTTGCTTCAGTTTCTTCATCTGTAAAATGAGCTGGAGAAAGAAATGGCAAACCACTTCAGTATTTTTGCCAAGAAAATCCCAAAATGGTGTCATGAAGAGTTGGACATAACTGAAATGACTAAACAACAATTTCTGATGTATTCCACCTAAGAACCCTCCTTGTAACAATATCAATAACTGTAACAAAAATTAAGCAAAACCAAATACATTTAATCTTTGTACACATTCTGAACTACTTGTTTCTTATCTCTTTACCAAGAGCAGACTCCACATTTTTTTTCTTTCTTTCTTTTTTTCCTTTTCTCTTCTTTTTCTTTCTTTCTTTCTTTCTTTTTTTTTTTTTGCAAAGCAATTGGGTTTAAGTGTCTTGCCCAGGTTACATAGCTAGTAGGTGTTAAGTGTCTAAGGTCAGATTGGAACTGCAGTCCTCCTGACTCCAGGGCTGGTGCTCTACTGTGTCTCCTGTGTTGTTTAGTTGTCCCTTCCACAATTCTTCAATCACTAATAGTGATTCTATATTTTGAGGTTCCTTCCACACAATTATTTTTGGATATAGTTCATTCACTTTAAGGTAATAAAATATAAGCTCCTTAAGGTCAGGGAGTATTTCATTTTTGTCTTTTTATTACCTTTTATTATTCTGTATCTTGAGCATAATAGATGACTAATAAATGTTGAATTTAATTAAATTAAGTTAAAGGCTATTTGCTGCTCACTTCCAACTTCCTTAATTATTTTTCAATTTAATTCCCTATATATCATTTTTGTTCTGATTTTCCTAACCTGAAGATAATTTTTCTTCATAAAAGACAAAAGTGAAATAAGGGTATTTTTCTCTGCCTTTTGTCATCCATTATTTCTATTTCCCATTTAGCCCCTTTATCATATACTTTTCACATTGTATGTCCCAATGGTATTTCAAACTCAACTTGGCATTTTTCTTCCAAAATTCTTCTTTTCTTCTATAGAAGTAAACACTTATCTTTATGTTCACTCAAGTTTGTATTTGTAGAGTTATCTCTGATGTTTCACTTCCTTCTCTTCCTCCCCATGTCCATTCAGTGGCCATTTCTTCTTGATTCTACTTCTACAACATTTTTTTGCATTTTTCTCCTTCATTTCATTCACATGATCACCACCTTAGTTCAGGCCTTCTTTCCCTCTCAATAAGAGTATTGCATTTGTTTATCTTTGTCCCTTAAATCTCTCCTCTCTCCAATTCATCCTTCACATAGTTGCCATAGGAAATGAATTTTCTCTATATTGAACTCTGGAGAACTTATCCTAAGACTATAAATTGTTAATAAATATTATTTGATGATGATGCTAATCTAATTCCAATGAATATACACTTATGGAGTATTATGTGTATTATGGCTCACTGAGGGAGAGGGATATGGCTTGAAATGGGCTTTGTTTATTTCACAGAATTGACTTCAGTTGATCTGTGGCTAATTTAATCCATGATCTTTTGGTGTAAACCATTTACTAGCTTTCTGAATGCGATGTTGCTGGTGAATCTGCCAACCAATTGGATAGGTGGATTCCAGCAACTTGTTTCAGGCTGCCAAATAGCTTTCAAATATTGGGAATGACTTTTGATTTAGGTTTGAGCTACACTCCCACGAGCCACTTAGTTCTCTATATCCTGCTCTTTGGAAAAGGTTTTGTACTTTAAGTTCCTGCTGAGCAGACAGGTCTTCGATGACTGAAGCAAGGAAGAGCAAAGCAATCAAAAATGCTCTCTACTGAGAACATACTACTTAAGTGTAGAGATGGCTCATGAAAGGAGTTTTATGCATCCTTGCCTCCTTTATGTCTGTTAAATAATATCAAGGATAGGTTCTTTTTCCTCCCTCCCCCTCAAAATGGACTTCCATGTAGACACCACATTCATAAACCTTGTTTTCTTAACATTTAGCATCTTGAGACAATGCCATACTTTTGCCCTTGCTACTTTTCGATCTGAAACCTTTAGATCGAACTAGTTCATTAAAAAAGATAATGCACCCTCTGGAGGGAACAGAATAGAAAGGTTTGTGCAAAGAGTTGCCAAAGTTGCAGTCTTTAATTCAGCAGTAGCATTTGTGATATTTTCAATGAGATGACAGTATTCCTCCAGGGATCTGAGAGTGTGGAAGAGACTTGGCTCCAGGTGCCCCTCACTTGTAAAGAAAGAGGATCCTCTTATTAAGTCAATCATGCATGTCACCCAGTAAAATTTCAAAGGTGCCTATTGCAAATGCCCTAGGAGCTTTTTAGAAGGCATAGATTTTTGTTATTGTTTTTTATTTTTTATAATGGTGCCAAATGTAGGAGGATAAGAACAAGAAAACAGCCTGAGTTAGGTCCATCATTCTTTAAGCTCTTTATTCTATGCCTGGCTGCTCCCTTGTAATAAAAATAAGTTTATTTTCAGATAAGGCTTCAGAATATATGCACCTTATATCACTTGATTTCCTACAACAATCTTATGTTGCAAGTATGATCGTCTCCATTTTTCTGCAGAGTAAACTGAGGCTCAGAGGTACCAAGTGATAGCTCATTATCACCCAGTTTGTAAGAAGTAGAGCTAAGATGTGAATTGAGGCTTTTTGACTAATCTATCATCTTAATTCTCTTGTAATAATACAAAATGAACAGAAAGAATAGGTATATGTTGTCAAGGAAGTCTTTTTTTGAAACTTTAAAGTCCTATATAAATGAGTCACTATATTCATAACAAGAGATAGTGGTAAAGTCTAAGCCTGTGATTCAGTTGGTATTGGGAATTCCCAGGTAAGGAAATCCTCTCCACTAGTGCAGATCAGTTCTTCCTGTATAATTTATAGTCTTAAAAATTCACCTAGAGTATGAAGAGATTAAATGGCCTGTAAGGGTCATACAGCCAGGATGTGATCAAGATAGGACTTAAAGTCAGCTTCTCCTGGTAGCTTCTGACTTACTATACTATGTTGCGTATTTATACAACAAACAATAATAAAAGGCCACTTTTAAAATGTAATATTAAAGCTTGGCTTTTCCACGACAGTAATTATCTGAACCATAAAGATATTCAAAGTTATGTAACTTATAAGGCCCCTCAGCAATTGGAAGAGGTGAAAGTACCTGAAATACAATGAGTTTCACTCTTTTCAGTCATGCATGAAATGAACATTGCAGAGAGATACTATAAATTGATGAGCCACCCATGGGCAGAGCTAAATAAATACTCATAGGGAATAAATGCTATTTTAAAGTAGACAAATTGAGAAAGAAGAGAGCAGTGTTTTAAGGGATGGGGAATGGGAGAGGGTAAGAAACCCTAACAACACATAGTTAACCTACCATTATAAACTGCAAATGAAAGTATTTTAATTATCATTTTAATTGAACAGGCTCTGATGAGACTTCCATTAGTTTAGTATATGAGTTCCCTACTAATTGGTGCTATGTGACAATTACATATTAAACTTATACTATTTATAAAATGCCAGTTATGAGTAGTTGTAATAGGTTCACTCAGGTCAGACTTGATAAGCCTTAAAGAACTAGCACTATATCAATTTTCTATGGTAATGGGAGGGAGGGGTAGAGAGAGCTAATTTCAATTCACACTTTTTTTAAACCAGTATTTTTAACAATTTAAAATTGAGCTTATAATACATAGCCAATTCTAGGAAAATCTATAACCATAATAATAACTTCTAGTTGGATATTTTCTAAAATGTCCTCATTTATAGAGATCATTAATAACTCATGTTTATTTATATGGAATTTTAAGTTTTATAAAACACTTAACTATAATCACCCTATGAAGTAGAAACTACTGATGTTTCTATGTTCATTTTACAGATGGGAAAACTGAGGGTCCAAGAAGTTGAAACATGCCCAGAGCAACACAGGCTAGTGTGAAAGCTGAAATTGGAAGGTAGGTTTCTCCTGGCCCTATTCCAGTAATCTTTCTACTAATATATATATTAGAGGCATACATTAGAGGCAACAAGATGGCACAGTGGGTGAGAGTACTGGACTTGAGTCAGAAAGATTGGAATTCAAATCCCACCTTAACTACTTACTAATTGTATGTAAAATGGAACTATAGAAAATTGATATTACAGGAGACAGCATGATGTATTGAAAAGAACTTTGGCATTGGAATTAATAGTCCTTGCCTTATTTTCCTTATCTAAAAAAAATTAGAGTTGAACTAGGTGACCTTAAAGTTCCTTTCATCCTAAATCTATAATCACTCATCTATAAAGATTCTTGGGGCAGCTAGGTTGCACAGTGGATAGAGCACCAGCCCTGAAGTCAGGAGGACCTGAGTTCAAATCTGGTCTCAGACACTTAACTTTCCCTAGCTCTGTGACCCTGGGCAAGTCACTTAACCTCAAATACTTCAGCAAAAAGAAAAAAAAAAGATTCTTTCAGCTTCTCTGATCCTCCATTTATTAAAAAAATAGTTTAAGCATAATTTTGTATCTGCTTAACTTAGTAGATACCATCTCAGTCTCTGCAAAACTAAACTAGTAGTTCTCTGTTTCTAGTTTGGAATAATTTGTAAAAATGCATGTTGTTACCCTCAATAAAACTGTAAATAACTTGAGAACAAGAACTATTTTATTTCTGAAATTCTCCAATACCTAGAACAATATCTGGCAAGCAGGAGGTGCTTAATAAATGCTTGTTGAATTAAATCAACAGAGGATTGGATAAAATAATATAGATAGATCAAATACAAAGTACATTTTCTGCAGATGGCTATTCAGTAACAATATTTTAATTCATGAATAGCTGTGTTATCATTTCTTATGAGGCATCTAAATTCAATTAAATAATTTTTATTAAGCATCTCTAGGAGAGAGAGAACTTCTTGTGGGTATTGAGAAAAGTCCCTTGAAGAAGAAAGTATTTCAGCTGAAAGTGCAGCATCAAGTCAGGAGTCAAGGATTTAGAATCAAATTCTTCATATAATGTTTATGATACTATTAGCCCATTTCCTCATCTGCATAATGAAAAGCTAGATTTCACTTGAGTTCAAATTCTGCCCTGCTGTTTATGTAAGATGTGTTGCATGTGTACTATGTTTGTGTTGCCCATGTATGTTATGTTTGTCCATGGGGTTCTATCTAAATGTGACTTGCAGTAAGGCATGAACAGATATCTCTAATGTTTCCTCCACTCAATCTTTTCAAAGGAACATTGATTCCTCCAAAGAGGGAAGGCAGGAGATTGATGCCAGAGGCTGGCCATTTAGCTCTCCTCAGGGGAAAAGTGCTAAATTAGAATTCTATCTATCTGTCCTCCCTGCTATCCCCATATTGTTAATCTAAGGACATAATTCCGAGGTTCAACCTGTGACCTTGTAACCAAATACCCAAGTTTGACTAAGTCTAAACTCTTAATCACTATTTTTTAAGGGGGTAGAAATTCACAAGGCTATTTAGTCAAGGCTTGATTATCTTCCCAACAAATATTAGTTCCATATAGAACACCCATAGCAAATATACAAATTAACTCATTTATCAAGAGCAAACAGAAATCAGAGGAAACCATACAGATGAGCATATACCAGATAAAACAAAGTGAATGAGCACTCTCTTTGGGAATGAGATGTCTCAACTCAACCCAAAATTCCAGGCCTCATAAGAGGAAGTGCCCCAAAGTCTCCAGCGTAACAAATTGAGGTCATGATTGAGATGTCAGCTTTTTCCCTAGAGTCTTTCTCTCTCTTCAGGGGCATAAAGAAAATGTACAGTTACAAGTCTTTCTCTAACTAGAAGCTACACAACTAGGATCTTTCTTTTTCCTCAAGCTCTCTGGGCTTGTCTGCCCTGCATACAAGCACTGAACATTGAGAGGAGTCTTATACAAATGGTCTTTGGCCTGGAGGTCACACTTATTTATCTGTATAACTTGAGATGAATACCTTGACTAACCTGAGCCTCGATTTTTCCACCTATATAATAAGAATGTTGGAATAGATAGCTCCCGATTTCCCTTCCAGCTTCTAATCTATATGAAAGGAAAGTATGATAATTAATTATTTTTTTTCCTGAGGCAACTGGGGTTAAATGACTTGCCCAGAGTCACACAGCTAGGAAGTATTAAGTGTCTGAGGTCAAATTTGAACTCAGGTCCCCCTCACTTCAAGGCAGGTGCTCTATCCACTGTACCATGTAGCTGTCCCTGAAAGGAAAGTTTGAAAAGAAAAGATTTCCGTGGACTTTTAATCACCAGACCAGTATAATTTGGAACTTTAGCACATCTGAGCAGGAAAATAGAAGTTTTTATACCTCCCTTAAACACCAAAACAAATCACTTAATTTCACTGGTCCTTAGTTTTCCCATCAGCAGAATGGATTACAGTTTCTTTTTAGTTTTTGCCTACTTGGATATTCTCTAAGTGTATGTTTTTAGAGTTGGTTTGTTCATATTTAGGGAATGGTATATCACAAGATATTCTAAAGATGTTCTAAAATTTTAATAAATCATTCTAGTGCTTTGAAAAAGTACTTCAGTTTGAGAGGCTTGGAGAGACTGATATGAATTGATGCTGAGTGAAATGAGCAGAACCAGGAGATCATTGTACGATGACCAATTACGATGAATATGTCTCTTTTCAACAATGAGATGATTGAGGCCAATTCCAATGATTTTGTGATGAAGAGAGCCATCTCACCCAGAGTAGGGATTATGGGAACTGAGTATGGCTCACAACATAGCATTTTAACTCTTTTTGTTGTTGTTTGCTTGCCTATTTTTTTCTCATTTTTTGATCTGATTTTTCTTGTGCAACAAGATAATTATATAAATATGTATACATGTATTGGATTTAACATATATTTTTAACCTCTTTAACATATATTAGATTGCTTGCCATCTAAGGGAGGAAATGGGGGGGAAGGGAGGGAAATTTAGAACACAAGGTTTTGCAAAGGTCAATATTGAAAAATTATTCATGCATATGTTTTGAAAATTAAAAAAAACTTTAATAAAAATACTTCAATTTGCCAATTACAGGTCTTTCAGTATTATAACTAATCCACTTGTAAACAATTCTAACAGTATTTGGAGAATTCTTGGATGGAATTTTTTTTGAAAGTCTTCAGTTTTTTAAGGTCAAAGTAAATGAATAAATTTAAGGAAAAGGATGTGGTCCTGTGGATTAGACATGGAAGGTCAGTTTCATTATGTGATTTAATAAATAATCTGCTTACATTTTGATATAACCTGGTCCCTACATGTGTCTTTAGCAGATCATCAAAATCAATATAACATGTTTTTCACCTTGAACCTTGTCCTTGAGGAGCTTATTGAAGGAATCTATTATGGTGCCTTAAAAAAGAGAAAGAATGTTATTTGTTGGCAGCCTCACACTAACGAGAGCTGGTCCTGAAGCCAGAGAAGCCTGAGCCAGGTCCTGAACCTAGTTAAGTAATGCAAAGAATGTTGAAAAGCATGCAGTTTCAAGGATATTGGGTAAAAAAAATAAAAAAGTCACTTGGAAAATATCAATATAATTGAAAATGAAACTGGAGTTCTTTCAGTTGCTTTAAATTAGAATGACCTTCAAACACAGAACCTTGGATTTTTTTTTTAATGGCTTGGTACAATTCAATTCAACAAACAGGTATTAATCACCTATCTAGTGCAGAGAATGAGAACTGTCCTGGGACTTGGGAGAAATCATATTCCCTGTCCTATGAAACTTACAATGCAATAGATTGAAAGAAGGCATACTTAAGAAATTATAATACAAAATTCCCTGTCAGATGCTCATAGTGGTGTGGACCTGACCCTGAGTTGTTCAAGGCCAGGACAATTCAGTGTAAGTCTTGCGGGCTTCTACTACAGCAAGCTAGTATGATTTTAAACAACTGAATCCTATCTAAGGATCAACCTTGTTCTTATAGGGATGACTAGTAGGTGATGAATTTGTTGGCCAGGACAACCTATGCCAGAATCAAAGCATATGTGGCAAATGCATTATAAAGGTGCAAAGTACCATCTGAAAGGTGGTAGCAGGGATGTCATTACTGATTCGGGAAGGAAGCTGATGAGAAAAGACTTCCCAGAGGAATTTGTATAAGGCTTAAAAGTTGGGCTAAATTTAATGGGGCAAGAATTAAGTAGGTGGAGAGCCAGAATGTATTTCAAACTTAACAAATAGCTTAATGAAAAATTCACAAATATGTGAACAATCTGGGGTTTCCCCATTGAAGAAAACTCCTAAAACATATGCCCAGTGTCATACAGGTAGTTAGTGTCAGATATTGAATTAAAACCCAGGTTTTCTTTCTCAAGAGTCTGGCATTGTGGCCACTTTCCCAGATGGTCTCTGTTCAAAGTCATGGTGAGGAGGAGAGGAAATTCCGAATGTGTACTAGCAATAATGTGTCTGGAGAGGTGGAGAATAAGGTTGGAATAGTGAGATGGTAGCAAATTGCGGAGAGCCTTGCATGTGGGAAGGTTTTGTGTTCCCTTGTATGTATACATGATCTTTTATCAACACCACTAAAAAGTGAAATAAGGAAGTGCTCATCAAAATTTGTGTGGATAAACATGCCCCAAACATGGGAGGATGGGAAGATGGGAATTAGAGATGATTTCAGCTTTAATGCAGATATGGAGACCAGAAATGATGGGAAATGATTCCCTGATGGTAGTGAGGTGGGGTGGGAAGAGAAATAGCTATGGTTAATTACCGTAGGCTATAGAAGAGGTTCAAGTGGCATGTAAATGGTTTGTGGTAGAGTAGGCTGGTGAGCCAGTCCCTTGAGAGGCTGTGGCTAAATTGTTAGTGTTGAGAAAATGGAACTCGGAGGCTCTAACGTGTGAGGAGTGGAGAGAAAATTAGGAGGGGTCAGTGTCCATTGTAGGCCTTCTAAATAAGTGAAAGGTTGTGCCAAGGAAAAGTCTCTTAGGGTGTGGACCTTCAGAATTCATGTCTGAATTTAGGCAGAGTAGCGCTCTCTCTCTCTCTCTCTCTCTCTCTCTCTCTCTCTCTCTCTCTGTGTGTGTGTGTGTGTGTGTGTGTGTGTGTGTGTGTCTGTGGTAGGCAGGCACCCTTGAACAACCAGGAGAGCCTCTGGCTCCCATACTGATCTGCACAGAATAATCTCAGCATATTTGTGTTTTGTGGTAGCCTTAAGTGCTGGACAGATTCGGTATTCTATATGCTGAATCCTGAGCATTATGGTCCTGAGAAGAAATGCTCTCTTTTCTTCTAGTCACCTTTGGTGATTTCATCTATTTCTATAGGTAGAATATTCATTTCTATGGAGATGATTCACAATTACATATATACATGACTAGCTTCTCCCAAAGACTTCAGTCCTATTCTAATCAACCTTCCACTCATCTTTCCTGGGTTATTACAATTGTATGTAGTCTATCTATTCCTACTCCAATATATCCTTCTTATAAAGCAATCTTATATCCTCCCTCTGATCATGTCACACTTTTATTATACACCATAAACTTCCAATGGCTTTCCATTGTGCATCACATAAAAATCGTATCACTGAATCTGTTTTTCAAGACATTTCTCACTATGTCCCTTTATGTATTTAAATAAATTTCAGCTGAATGGAAACACTTTCCATCATACTCCACTCTTATTTTGCCCTCTTCCATTTCTGAGCCTTTGCTCAAGATATCTTCTGGGCCTTGAATGGATTCATTTCACTCTCTCATTTCAGTCCATTGAAAATCTTTTTGTCTTTCTTAGGTGCCAACTACCCCATGAAGCTTTTCCTAATCTTTTCCTTTTCCTTTTTTAAACATTTCATGGGAATTGGCTTTGATCTGTTGGCTTATAAGTTAATTTTATATTATAACTATTTGTATATTTTGCCTTTTCTCTATTAGATTGTAAACTCCTTGAAAAAATTTTATGTAATATTTTTAATTTTTTTTTAATCCCTCACACCTTGAACAGTGCTTTGGTAAAATGCTATAATAAATATTTGTTGGGGGGCAGCTAGGTGCACAGTGGTTAGAGCACCAGCCCTGAAGTCAGGAGGACCTGAGTTCAAACATAGTCTCAGACACTTCCTAGCTGTGTGACCCTGGGCAAGCCACTTAACCCCACTTGCCTCAGCAAAAAGCAAAAAAAAATAAAAATAAAAAAATAAATATTTGTTGAAGGAATGAATAAATCAAAATGAAAGTAAAGTTTAAAAGTATATTTTTTATTTTATATTGCACAGGCATTTATTCCCCCCCCATATAAAGCCAGGTGGGCAACTCATTTTCTTTTCTTTTTCAAATCTTCAATAGCATTTTATTTTTCCAATTACATGTAAAGATAGTTTTCAACATTCATTTTTGTAAGATTTTGAGTTACAATTTTTCTCCCTTCCTTCCTTACTTCTCCCCTCCTCAAGACAGCAAGCAATATGATACAGGTTTTACATGTATAATTACTTTAAACATTTCCATATTAGTCATGTGAACAATTCGTTTTCTTTTCTTTTTTTTTATAAAGCTTTTTATTTACAAAACATATGAGTGACCTTTCAACATTGACCTTTGCAAAAAACTTTTTTTTTCCCAAGCTTTTCCTTTCCTTCCCCCCGCCCCCCACCCCTAGATGACAGTTAATCTAATACATGCTAAATAGGATAAATTATATGACAAATACAATACATGTATACATATCTATACAGTTATCTTACTGCACAACAAACATCAGATCTAGAAAGAGAAGAAGAAAAAAACAACCTAAGAAGGAAAACAAAATGCATGGAAATATTCATAGAAAGCGTTAAAATGCTGTGTTGTGGTTCACTCTCAGTTCCCACAGGCCTCTCTCTGGATGTATATGACTATCTTCATCGCAGAACAACTGGTTTGAATCACATCATTGTTGAAGAGAACCATGTCCATCAAAATTGATCATCATATAGTCTTGTTGCTGTGTATAATGTTCTCCTGGTTCTGCTGATTTCACTCAGCATCAGTTCATGCAAGACTCTCCAATCCTCTCTGAAATCTTCCTGTTGGTCATTTCTTACAGAACAATAATATTCCATAACATTCATATACCATAATTTATTCAGCCATTCTCCAATTGATGGGCATCTTTTCAATTTCCAGTTTCTTGCCACTACAAAAAGGGCTGCCACAAACATTTTTGCACATGTAGGTCCCTTTACCTCCTTTAAAATCTCTTTGGGATATAGGCCCAGTAGAAACACTGCTGGGTCAAATGGTATGCACAGTTTGATAACTGTTTGAGCATAGTTCCAAACTGCTCTCCAGAATGGTTGGATCCTTTCACAGTTCCACCAAAAATGTATCAGTGTCCCAGTTTTCCCACATCCCCTCCAACAGTTATCATTATCATTTCCTATCATTTTAGCCAATCTGACAGGTGTGTAGTGGTATCTTAGAATTGTCTTAATTTGCATTTCTCTGATCAATAGTGACTTGGAGCACCTTTTCATGTGACTGGAAATAGTTTCAATTTCTTCGTCTGAAAATTGTCTGTTCATATCTTTTGACCATTTATCCATTGGAGAATGGCTTGAATTCTTATATATTTGAGTCAATTCTCGATATATTTTAGAAATGAGGCCTTTATCAGAACCTTTGGATGTAAAAATATTTTCCCAGTTTACTGCTACCCTTCTAATCTTGTCTGCATTCATTTTGTTTGTACAAAAACTTTTTAACTTGATATAGTCAAACTTATCTATTTTGTGATTAATGATGACCTCTAGTTCTTCTTTGGTCACAAATTCCTTCCCCCTCCACAGGTCTGAGAGGTAAACCATTCTACATTGTTCTAATTTGTTTATAATATCATTCTTTATGCCTAGATCATGAATCCATTTTGACCTTATCTTGGTATATGGTGTTAGGTGTGGGTCAATGCCTAATTTCTTCCAGACTAGTTTCCAATTATCCCAGCAGTTTTTGTCAAATAGTGAGTTTTTATCCCCAAAACTGGGGTCTTTGGGTTTATCAAACACTAGATTACAATTGTCATTGAGTATTTTGTCCTGTGAACCTAACCTATTCCACTGATCCACTACTCTATTTCTTATCCAGTACCAAATGGTTTTGGTGACCACTGCTTTATAATATAGTTTTAGATCTGGTGCAGCTAGGCCACCCTCATTTGCATTTTTTTTCATTAATTCCCTTGAAATTCTTGACCTTTTGTTTTTCCAGATGAATTTTGTTGTTATTTTTTCTAGTTCAGTTAAATAATCTCTTGGGAGTTTGATTGGTATAGCACTAAATAGATAGATTAGTTTAGGTAGTATTGCCATCTTTATTATATTCGCTCGACCTATCCAAGAGCACTTGATGTTTTTCCAATTGTTTAGATCTGACTTTATTTGTGTGGAGAGTGTTTTGTAGTTTTGCTCATATAGATCCTGACTTTCCCTTGGCAGATATATTCCCAAATATTTTATACTATCGATCGTTATTTTGAATGGAATTTCTCTTTGTATCTCTTGCTGTTGCATTTTGTCGGTGATGTATAAAAATGCTGATGATTTATGTGGATTTATTTTGTATCCTGCAACTTTGCTAAAGTTGTGGATTAATTCTAATAGTTTTTTAGTTGATTCTCTAGGGTTCTCTAAGTAGACCATCATATCATCTGCAAAGAGTGATAATTTGATTTCCTCATGACCTACTCTAATTCCTTTAATCTCTTTTTCTTGTCTTATTGCCAAGGCTAGCATTTCTAATACAATATTGAACAGTAATGGTGATAGTGG
>JAJPUD010000089.1:866756-893487 GCA_023553655.1 Myrmecobius fasciatus
TCTGTGTTTGTAGATCAAATTTTTTGTTCAGTTCTGGTCTTTTCAGTAGAAATAGGTGAAATTCTCCTATATCATTGAATGACCATCTTCTTCCCTGGAAGATAATGCTCCTTCTAGCTGGGTAACTTATTCTTGGGTGTAATCCAAGTTCCTTTGCCCTTCAGAATATGTGATTCCAGGCCCTTCGATCCTTCAAAGTAGAAGCTGCTAGGTCCTGTGTGATCCTAATTGTGGCTCCCCGATATTTAAATTGTTTCTTTCTGGCTTCTCGTAATACCTTTTCCTTGGTATGATAGTTCTGGAATTTAGCCACGATATTTCTGGGGGACTTAATTTTTGGGTTCCTTTCAGGAGGTGCTTGGTGGATTGTTTCAATAAGTAATTTGCCTTCTGATTCTAAAATATCAGGGCAGTTCTCCTTTATGATTTCCTGGAAGATAGTGTCTAGGTTCTTTTTTTCATCATGGCTTTCAGGAAGCCCTATAATCCTTAGATTGTCTCTCCTAGATCTATTTTCCAGGTCAGTTGTTTTTCCTAGGAGATATTTCATGTTTTTCTCTATCTTTTCATTTTTTTGTTTTTGTTCGACTGATTCTTGAAGTCTTGATGAGTCATTCATTTCCAATTGTTTGATTCTAATTTTTAATGTCTTATTTTCTTCAGTTACTGTTTTTAGTTCCTTTTGCAATTGACCAATTACATTTTTTTTGTTCATTGCATTCTTTTTCAATTTTTTCTATTTTATTTTGCAGTGATCTCATTTCATTTCCCCATGTTTCTTCTAACTCTCTTTTAAGATTTTTTATGCAATCTTCAAAGAAAGCCTTGTGACATGGAGAATAATTTATGTCTCTCTTTGGGGCTTTTTCTGGAGTTGCTTTACCTTTAGGGGCCTCAGGATTTGAGGTCTGTTCTTCCCTCTCTCCATAAAAGTTGTCTATGGTGAGAGCTCTTTTTGTTTTTTTTATTCATTTTTTTTTAAAAAGGTGTGAGGTGTGTTTGGGGCAAAGGTGGGGCAGCTGCTTTAATTTGCCCTGGGCCAGTTCTGCTGATTGAGTTATTTCAGGAACTGGGCAGTTCTGCTGATTGAATTATGTCAGGGGCTGGGCAGTTCTGCTTTAGTTCACCCTGGGGCAGCTCCGCTGATTGAATTATTTCTGGTGCTGATCAGTCCTGTTGTTTGATTGATTGCTTTAAGGTGCTGTGTAATGGCAGCTAGGTCCGATGCTCATCAGGAGTTCAGTGGTTCACAATCTATCCCCCTCAAAAGGCAGACCCTCCAAACCACCTGCCCACAATCAGGACAGATCGTCCCAAGAGGCCCGCAGAAGACTCCCAGGTGTGTGAAAAGCACAATGCTCCCACTCCTGTCCCGACTCCTGTTCCAGCTCCCTGCTCCAGCTCCCTGCCCCGTCTCCTTGCGCTGCAGTCTGGGTTCAGTAGACCACCCCCCTGCTCAATTAAAACAGACCTGTTTTGAGGTTCTTCCAGAATATCTTCTTCTAGAATCGTGTTGTTCTCCAGATATTGTGGATTTTTTTGCTTCAGAATCAGTCTAGAGGCTTCATATGTTGTTGGTTTGAGGGGAGGTTAGAGGAGGTTACAGAGACTCCTGTCTGATCTCTGCCACCATGGCTCCACCCCCAGAAGGAAGTCGAACAACTCGTTTTCAATACTGGGCCAAGAGGCTGGATTTCATATTGTTGGACTTGGACTCTACAAGACTTGAGTTCAGAATTCAGCTCGGCCACTTGCTAGTTGTCTGAACCTATACAAGTACACTTAACTTTTTTTTTCATTTGGAAAAAAACAAACAAAATACACACACACACCCATACACACACACACACACACACACACAAAACCAGGGGTGGGGATGGGAATCTGATGACCAAGGTGCAATCTGGCTCTAAATCTAAGATCTTTCAATTCTATTAAGATTAAGTATCTCTACCTAGGGAGAGATCTATGAGAACTGAGTATGGATCACAACAAAATTCAAGTAAACAGCTATTTTCTTTCTAATTAAAAATTTTTTTTTTGATCTGATTCTTCTTGTGCAGCATGATAATTGTACAAATACTTATGCCTATATTGGATTTACATATATATTTACCATGTTTAACATATGTTGGATTACTTGCCATCTAGAAGAAGGGGTGGTGGAGGGGGGAAATTGGAACAAAAGGTTTTGTAAGGGAGAGTGGTAAAAAATTATCCTTGCATATGTTTTGAAAAATAAAAAGCTTCAATTAAAAAACCATAAAAAAGATTAAGTATCTCCCCAAAATTGCTAACTACTAACAATAATATGAAATAGTCTAAATCACTAGTAATAAGAGAAATGCAAATTAAATAATACAAGAAATATAAATCACACTATTTTTAATGTCAACAATGACAAAATATGGGAATTATTAGTGTTGGATAGATTGTGGAAAGATAGATATGCTAATGCATTTTTGGTTAAGCTGTGATTTAGTACAATCATTGTGCAAAGCATTTTGGAATTTTATAGGTTAATTGGCTAAAAGGTTCATACCCTTTGACTCTTTGTCAGATCTTTGACAAAAAGAAAGGTTCATATTTTATTACAGTATATTTTTAATGGTAAATAAAAATATGACAATTGACTTGAAGAATTACTAAACAAATTGTGGTACATGAATATAAAAATATTATTGTGTAGTTAAAAAAAAGAATATGATGAATATAGAGAAACATGAAAGGACTTGAATGAACTAAATCAGTGAAGAAAATAGACAAATGAAAAAGATCATAAATACCCACCCTCTAGGGCATCTTATAAAATTCCTTACTTGGAGCCCATTTCTACAAAGTAACTAAGGAAACTACAAAAGTCAAGCAGGGGTCAAAGTCATTACTAGAAATTCTTGTGTCCTTGGAAAAAACAGTTGAATGGAAGCAAGGGAGGTAATAGGGATGAAGCAGTAGTAACAAATAGGACAGTTTGACAGTTGTTATAGGAGTGAGGGTCACCTGTCTCTTAGAGAATCCAGCCTTTTCCTTGTGGGAATTGGAGAACAAGGGAAAGATGGGCCATTTGGCAGAGGAACCATGATGATAGGACGCTGAAGATGACATTCCAGATTGATGATAGATTGTTAGACAAGATATAGGGACAACAAAGTGCAGGAATAGTGGTTGTTAGGGTGATGAAGTGCATTCCCCTTGATGTCTCCTGGAGGAAAACCTTATTTGTTCTAAATGAATTATAGCTCTGGTAGAATTACCATGTCAATTTTTACTGTTAAACTTTGATTGTTGCCAATAAGGAATCTCACATGGCCATGTAATTATTCTGAATAATAAAATGACAAAAATGAAGGAAAAATCGAGAACTAAGACATTTTTTGGAACTATATGTGAAGAGATGATGAAAGTTATTTAACAAGAAGACTGCCATCCAATGATATATATTTTGGTAAACAAAACAACTAATTGTTTATACACCTGGAAGGCGAATTGTCAATACTTGTTTCACTTCCTTGGGGAAAAAAATGTTTACCAAATGCCTCTCTTTAGCATAATTCTTATCTGTCAGAGTTGAGAGGATGGGGACCTAGTTTGGAAGCTGTAGCACCATTATACAAAATACAGGGACTTGAGTTTTGTGCTTGAAATAGCTAAGGCTGGGCCTTGATAGTGGCGTGAAAATAAGACCACTGGTTTACCAGTGCCCTGGGAAGCTGATGAAATTATGGAAGATATGAGCAGGAGTAGAACATTTTCAGATAAAAGCGAATAGTTTTTATAATTCTTTCTCAACAGATCTTTTTTTTTTTTTTTTTTTTTTATAAAAGACTTGTTTCATAGAACTCTAACAAAAGCATAGTCAGGTTATAGGTTGTCTGTTTTGTCTGGTCTTTTCTATCCATTATATTTGTACTAAATAGCAAATCTGTTACTTATTGTAACAAACTGTAACATCAAGTTCTTGTCATTCATCTTGTCATTCTTGGATTGAAAGAAATGTCACAATACAAAGGATGGAGTTTCATATCCAACTAAAAAAACCCACTGAGTCTTCCTCATGGCAAAGATTAGAGGAATGGTTTATCTGATGAAAAGAGACATGACTTTGAAGAACACTGCTATAAGATTTTTGGTCCAAGAAGTCAAGACAAAAAAAAAAGAAAAAAAGAAAAAGAAAACAAAAACCTTTGAAGGCACCTGCCTTTTTCTTGTTTGATTTATTTTTAATGTGTAAGCTATTAGAAATGTTGAAATTAAACATTATTAACATATAGTAGACTTCCTGCCATCTAGGGGAAGGGAGAGGACTGGGGGTAAAATTTGTAATGGAAAGCTTTGTAAAGATCAATGTTTGGGAACTGACCATACATATGTTATACAAATAAAAAGCTTTAATAAAAAAATAAATTTCAACTGCAAAAAAAAGAAATGTTGAAATTAGAGCAATGTACATATTATCTTAGATATATCAGAACACTAGAAATATAGTAGTTTTGGCTTCAAATGATAATGTTTGAAAATTAGTGATTTTGCAACCTATGGAAAGTTTTGACTTGTATTTTAAATCTTTGTCATGTACAAGATGACAGGAAGGAAGATTAAAACACTTTAGACTTCTCAAGAGGTACTGAAATCTATGGAAGGCTCCTGCTGTAGAATCAGGTTAACTCTTTTATAAATCTGAATTGCATAGCGTGTTCCTTCTTAAAGTTTATTATGATCTTTACCTAAGTCAGGATTTTTTTAAGTGGAATTCTTGGATTGAAAGAAATGTCAAATACAAAGAATGGAGTTTCATATCCAACTAAAAAAACCAACCTTTATTTGGCCTTTGATTTTCCTTCCCTTTACAGAAATGTCAAATGATTATACATCATAAATGGTATAATTTCTATACAACAGGTGTTTTTGTATTTAAAAAATGTATTGTGAATTTCTAAATCTGGATAACAACACTAGAGAAGTCAGATATTGTGTTTTGTTTTTTCAAGAATAGCAAATACCTGGAATTGATAAGGTCCCTCTCATACATGTGTGTGTAAGTATAACAACTATTGAATCTTGTCACGACAGTCAATTCTTTGAATGGAAATGAAGGGGTGAGATATCCCTAACCTGAAATTCAGTTCATTTATTTGCTTTACAAATAGCTTCTCTTCCACAGGAGATGAAATTTAGGGAACAAGAAATTCTTGCCCTTAAGAAAATCAAAGGAAACTTTTTGCAGAAAGTTTTTAGAAACTTCAAAGCAATCTGCTCCATCATGGGATCTTTAATGACTATTAAGAACACATAGATTACTGAGCTGAATAGAGTGGCAATTGTAAAATCATTACATTCATGCATAAGCAAAATTTCCTCTCAGACCATTAAGTTTTAGAAGAATAAAAAGCGTGTATTATGGAATTCAAATTAACTTTTATAACTGGTAGGATTTTATTTCTTAACAATTTAGGAATATTGACAGCAATTTGAGTTTAAGAGACTGCAAAGTAGAATACTCCCTTCATGTATGCAAACAGAAGTATGATATTAGCACATATTTTAATATAGAAATGAATGTAATTAGTCAATACCTTAAAAGCCATAATGTATTTTTATTCATTCTTCTTCATCACTTAAACATTTAATATTAAGAATTCATTTCATGCTCTGCTTAGTATAGAAAGAACTACTCAAATTCTGCAAAAGCTCATAAAAAGTAATTTTTATGTGAGATGTACAGGAATTTTATTACATAACATATAATATTTTTAGTTTAGCTTCATTAATTATTCAAAATAAAAAGTATAGATCTCCCTGTTTTATCTAGATGTTATATTTAGTGGTTATTCATGGCCCAATTTCACTCTGATTGATATAAAAGCTTTGACCAGCTTAGTTTCAAACCTGGGTTATTTCCTCTCTCCTTAGGATACCATTGCATTCACTTTCCTGAGGGCTCACCCTACTAATAGCAGGATTAGTTAGTTAGTTAGCTGTTGTCCTTTGTTTTTTTTTTTTTTTTGTTTTGTTTTTTGCTTTTTGCTGAGGCAATTGGGGTTAAGTGACTTGCCCAGGGTCACACAGCTAGGAAGTGTCTGAGACCAGATTTGAACTCAGGTCCTCCTGACTTCAGGGCTGGTTCTCTAACCACTGCGCCACCTAGATGCTTCTGTCCTTTGTTTTTGAAGACCACCAAAAAATATCATTGTTAGAATCAGGTTACAGTGTTCCTGATTGTGACTGATCAGACCAATATGATGGACACAAACAGTCCATATAAATATTTGGGGTAGCTTCTCTAATTTTGCGTATTTCATGTTTCTTTTGAGCTAATTCAATTCTGCTTTGCTCATAATGTACAACACTTCTCTGATGAGGACATGCCATGCTGTGTAGTCCTGTGCCAGTGTTTCCCATGTCATACAATTGATTCTAAAGTTCTTAAGAGATACCTTGAGAGTATCCTTGTGTTGCTTTTTTTGACCACTTTGTGAGTATTTGCCCTGTGTGATTCTCCATAAAATAAATTTTTGGCAAGAGTATATTTGGCATTCGAACAATATGACCAGCCCAACAGAGGTGTGCTTCCTGCAGTAGAGTTGGAATACTTAACAGTTTAGTTTGAAAAAGGACCTCAGTTTCTGGTATCTTATTCAGCCAGGTGATCTTCAAAATCTTCCTAAGACAATTCAAATGGAAGTGATTCAGTTTCCTGGCATGGTGTTGGTATAATACCCAGGTTTCACAGACATACAACAATGAAGTCAGCACAAGAGCTCTGTAGACCTTCTGTAGTTTGGTAGTCAGTCTAATACCTCTCCTTTCCCACACTTTCCTTCAGAACCTCCCAAACACTGAACTAGCTTTGGCAATGCTAGTTCATTGATACTAGTATGGGCATTTCATCAGCCTAGCCCACTACAGCTCAGAACTACTGAGTGTAAGAAATCTGCTAGCTTTCACTTCCCCAGTATCTGGGATTATAGGTATTTTCCACCATGCCCCATTTTCAAACTTTCAACTCCTCCCATGGTTTTTTAAAAGGCTATTTGTAAGACCACCTAAAGTTTTGATATAACTAAAAAGCTATTTACAGGATGGATTTATGCCAAGCACAGTCAGTAAACAACTTTGGAGAAGTATTGAACAGGACTACTTCCCTATATCCAGAACTATTTAATTCTCATAATATGATACAAAGTAATTAAATATGAGTGCCTACTCTCATCACAGTTTTTTGGAAAGAACTGGAAAGTCAGGAGACCTGGACCCAATCCCGAGCTGTGCTAGTTATTAGCTAATACATCTTGGAAGACACTTATTTGGTCCTGATACTTGGTGCTTTTTGGACATTCTCCTTCTAAATTTCATCCATCCATGATTCTGAAAATTAAGTCATCTTCACTTAATATTTCCCCTCTTTAATTTACTCTTTGCTCAGCTTCCAAAGTGATCTTCCTAAATTGCAAGTCAGCAAGACAAGTATAGATACTATGAGAATTGACAATGGGATTTATGATAATATATGAGGAGAACAGATAGGTGGTGCAGCAGAAACAGTAATGATCTTGGAGTCAGGAGGACCGGAGTTCAAATCTGGCCTCAGACACTTATTAGCTATGTAACCTTGGGCAAGTCATCTAACTCTGATTGCCTCTCCTCCCCACCCTCCTCACCCCAAATGCAGGTCCAAACATATCACACTATTACTTGACAAAAGTCCAGAGGTTTTTGATTCTCTGCAGAATCAAATATAAAATCCTCTTTTTGGCCTTTACAACCTGGCTTTTTTTTTTTTTTTTGCATTTCTATTTTCTATTTCCCTTCTTATTCTTTATGACCCAACTACGCTGGCAGTTCTTTGTATAATACTCCTAACTCTTGCTAGCTACTGTGACTGGCACCCCTTTCTACTTTCATCTTCTTCCTGTAACATAGCTCAAAGATTTCCTTCTGCAGTGGCTTTTTGGGTCCTTACAGCTACTAATGCTGTCCTTTTTTTTTTATTAAAGCTTTTTATTTGTATAACATATGTATGGGTAGTTCCCCAGCATTGATCTTTACAAAGCTTTCCATTACAAATTTTACCCCCAGTCCCCTTCCCTCCCCTAGATGGCAGGAAGTCCACCACATGTTAATAATGTTGAAATACTTGACAAGTTATTAATGCTGTCCTTTTTTAGATTATTTCCATTTACACTATTATACAGAATGGTGCATCTTGCATTAAGACTTTTGGGACACCCATCCAACATGTTATTTATATTTTCTTTTTCCCCATTAAAATGTGAACACTTTGAGGGCAGGGAGAATGTTTTTGCCTTTCTTTATAGTCCCATTGCCTAGAACAGTTCTGTACCCAAGCATTTAATAAACACTTATTGATTGATATTAGTCAATCAACTAGACTATACAATACAAAACCTGATTTTTACAACTTTCGATCATTGCTTTATTGGTATATGCTTAGTGGGGCAAGGGACAGTAGCAAGTAGAGGTATTAGGTATAGACAGCTTTTTCATGATGTGTGGCAGAGAAATATGATATATTGTATCCAGCTGAATAAGCTATAAAGTTAAGAGAAAATGATTTTAAGATTGGGAGAGCTGAGCATGTTTAGGCAAACAGGAAGGACCCATTAGTGATGAAGAGATTAAATATGAATGAGAATTAGGGGGGGGGATTACTGGAGAAACAAGGTCACAGGGAAGGCAGGAGGAGATGGCATAAAAACACTTCTAGAAGAACTATTAGTAAGGAGTTGAAGGGATATCTCTTTAAGATTGGATGCTAATGCTAAAGTTTGGGGAAAGGATGGGGTTCATGTTAGATAACCTCAGAATTTTTAGTGAAATAGGAAGGCAGGTAATTTGCTGAAGGTAAAGGGATGGGGAAGTACAATTTATTGTAAAAAGAGAAAAGAGAAGTTTTGGAATCAATGAGAGAATGAGCTAAGAGATCAAATTAAAGTATTATACCAGCAAAAGTACAAGTTTTTCCGAAGTAGGATGACCTGAATTAGTTTAGTCTCATGGCATATTTCCTATATGCTGTTCTACCATTTAAAAATTATTTTATTTAAGTCTGATGATAGTCTTCTATAGCATTTTATAAATGAATTTCTATTGAAATCAGTGCTAATCTTGATTGTCATATCCTGTTTGAGAAGAAAATCATATAGTGGCCTTATAATGTCAATTATACCAATTATACCAAGAAGAACTGGCTTCAAATCCTCCATACATATGTGATGCTGGCATATAAACTGCTCGGTGATCTTTTTGTTCATCCTGGGCCATGCAAAATAAGATGGTCAATTATCCCAAGAAATTATGCTTCTTGTTGCCTTTGGGCATATGATGAATCCACCTGTAGCAACTCATTTATTTGCCACCAGAGGAAAACATGTGAGCCTAGTTTTGCATTTAGTTACAATGTCTTTATGCCTTTTTAATTTTCTTTATAGAATGTTAGTGATTGCAGTTCACTTCTTCCAGTTGCAAAGCAACTTGTTGCTTATTGGACAGCACATTTAGAGAATTTAGAGTGGTTAAATGAATATCTGTAAATGGTATAAAATTGTGATTTTTATCACCTTCTGCTCTCTTTTCTACTTGTCTATCACAGTAATGGCAGGAGAAGAAGAACACAGTACTAAGTGCCCTTCTGTATTTTTTATCTGTGCCAGCTCATTATGGTCAGATAATTTATCACCTAGTGCAAAACAGTAAAATATTGCTAAAAATACAGAAAGGACCCCAGAGATCATCCATTCTGAACCATACCTGAACCCCAATTCCCTCTATGGCATACCTGGAAGGACCTCATTCAACTTTTGCTTGAAGATAATGAAAGGGAACAATTCTTTGGTAGTCCATTCCAGTTTGGCATAACTTCTATTTGTGCAGAAGTAAGCATGGCCCATAGCGAAAACACTCCTTCTGGAGTAAAAAGATCTGGGTTAAAATCTTTCTTATCTGTATTCATAAGTTATATGACTTCAAGCAAGACATGTAACATCTTTGTGCCTCACTTTCATCAGCTATAAAATGAGGGAATGATGGGTTCAAAGGCCATTTCCCCATCTAGGCAATGGATGTTGCAGTGGATAAAAAAAACTGTTTTAGAATCAGAAAGCCATGAGATCAAAATCTAGCTTCAAACATGTGACCATGTTTATATGACCATGGCCATGTCATTTAATCTGTGTCTGCCTCAGTTTTCTTTCTGTAAAATGGGAATAATAATAATCACAGCTTTCTCTGTACATTATTATTACTAATGATTATATCTATAATTCTTATGGAGTCAAAATCTGCCTAGCTGTGAGTTCTTCCCATGACTACAAGTTTTGCTCTGGGGTCAGATCTAATTCTTCTTGCAAATGACCCTGATAATCCAGTGGATCATGATCTCACTGAAATGAAGGAACTCCTTCCAGTGTTTCAGTGACAGCCCATTCATTCCTCATCCTGTCTAACACTTTCCCCTATTCTTCTATCAGTTTTCCAACTAGTATGCTGAGGTCATTATTATAGAGCTATTGTCATTGCATGAATATCAATGGAACATATAAACTGTCTATATGACAGTCTTTCAAATATCTGAATATAGCTATTATGCCATCATCCTCTCTTCCTCTTCTAGTCTTCTAATCTCCAGATGAAACCTACTCAATTCCCATGGGATGACCTTTCGCTATCCTAGTCACCCTCTGGAGGTCCATTAGTTTATCCAAAAAATATGCTTCCCCAAACTAAACACAATACTCTAGATATGGAGGAGATTAGGGCAGTAGTACTATTACCACTCTTAGTTTGAACATGTTGTCTTTGACATTTGTCTTCCTCTTCATATTTTTAGGCTATGAGATCCTACTAATCAATACCTTTTGTGAACACCTTGAAATCTGTCCTCTCAAAATCTAGAGCACACCCCAGAAAATGTCTGGCTTCCCTACCTTTCATTATTGTACCTTCTAAGATAGAGCAGGCATTTCCTTCACTTCCCTTCATATATATTGCTAACCATCTCAGAAAAGTAGCATTACCTACAAAGAGGCAATAATTATAACATCAACATGGAATTTAAAAATAGCATCTTAAACAGACATCACCATATCAAATTCTTATAATCTCCCAGCTATGTGGAAGGAAAATTTAGAGATCTAGTTGAAGAAATCAAAGTCATGTGGGAATAGGATAAGGTAGATATCATCACCCTTGTCCTATATCCTACTAAAGTTATTCAAAGATACCATTTATTTGTTATTTATTTATGTTCCTATCTTACATTAGGTAGGGATTCTTATGCATGTATCTTTATACTTTGTATCTCTTACTCACAGTACCTAGTATTACTGTTACATATCCACAGCTGATAGTTTTATAACAATTTGAGGCTGGCAACAAGCCATAATTTATGTATTATCACATTTAATCCTTGCAATAATCCTGTAAAATAGATACTGTTATTATTTCCATTTTGTAAATAAGGAAGCTGAGGTTGGAAGAGATTAAATGACTTGACCATGGATACACAGCTGGAATGGCATATGAATTTAGGTCTTTTCACCTCAAGGCTAACGGTCTATCCAATATACCCTAGTTTCTTAAATTGTGGATTGTGACCCCTATGTGGACTTTCATAACTAAGTGTGGGGGTTTACAGAATTATAATTTGTTATAATTGAATGTTTGATTTGTATACTTATTTTCCCTATATATCTAGGGTCACATAAAGATTTCTTGGGCAAAAGGGGTTGCGAGTAGAAAAAGTTTAAGAAGTCCTGCACTATACCACATTTCCCTTGTAAGTTCTTAGCTAAATTGATGACTGATTTCAGTTGAATGAATCATAGTTGACATCAGGAACATTGTCAATGACTATGCTTCAAGCCAAATAGAAACTTTAAGAGTACTCACCTTGGCTCAATTAAAATATTTATCTTTGTTACCTCAGTAGAGTATAGTAGGACTAGAATTTAGCAGCATGCTCTCTCATTCTGTCAGCAACAATAAAAATGTTTTGTCTGTCAGAGTGTCACCATACCATAAACTTGTGGTATCTCTGTTTGTGAGGGGAAAGGGGGGGGGGAAGGAGAGAGAGGAAGAGAGAAGCAAAAAGGAAAAATGAGAAGGAAAGAAAAAAGGGAGGAAGAGAAGAGGCAAAGGAAGACAGAAGAAAAGAGAGAAAGGAAGAAAGGAGAGATAGGAGAGACAGGATTCAGTGTGTTAAATAATTATTGTCTCAAAGTTTTCCTTACTTTTGAAAAGTTTCTTGAAGAGGAGCTCATGGGACAAAGTGGAAAAGATAACAAACTTATGAAAGATTGGTATCATTCTGAGCTCCCTTCCAACCTTAAAACAGATGATTCTAAGTTTCAAAATCCTTTACCATTTTTGATTGTAGTAGTGGATTGATGTTATAAAAGTGGTCCCTTGGACTTTTCAGAGCCCTAAAAAGTCATCACATCACAGATTTAGAGGTAGAAAGAACCTTAAGAAGAAAGACCCCATTTTCTCCTAGAGAGCACATTTTTGTTATTCAGCAACCCAATATTTAAATTTATACTATTAGATTAGAGAGATAGCACAATGTAGTGGAAAGTACATTAGACTAGAAGTCAATCACTTTATCCTTTGGGTCTCAGTTTCCTTATCTATACAATGAAGATAATGTTTCTGGTACTACCAACCTTGAAATATAGTAAGGAGAAAAAGAGATGATTTGCATATATATAGCCCTGTGTAGCCCTAACATACTATGCAAATGTGTTGTTATTATTATTGTTACATCTGCTGTATCACTTGAGTTAGTTTTATTTGAAAGGTAGCACCAGAAATGAAGCCCATTTTCTTTGACAACCTGTCTTTGCCCTTCATTTCTTCAGAATTAGGTCACGGTTCCAGGCGGCTGCCACAGGGAAGCAAGCGTCTGCATGACAAAACCACTGCACAATCTTAGCATGACTGGCAGTGTCAACCTAGGCAACATTCAGGACTGGACCTTCCAAATGCTACAGAATTAGAAAGAGAATAGTGATTTGGGAGAGGTGCTGAGGAAAGCCTGGCTGTTCTGATTAACTTCAGTTTTAATGAATCCCCACCCCCATCTCCAATTTACCAGAAAACATTTGGATTCAGGTGATAATTTGTACAATTTTCTGGGAAGTCATTCACACAATTCCCTCTCTCATGCAATGTTTTGCTTTGCTAATAATAGTCTTCCCCTACTGGGAGCATAAGATGGCCTTTTCTTTGAGGAAACGAATATAGCTATGAGTATAAGTAGAAATTCTTTCTGTCACAATAACTTACATTTACAAAGCACTTTACTCAGAAGAGGACCGTAGTGCCAATATTATCAATCCACATTTTCCAGATGAAGAAACTGAGGCTCAGACACCATCACATAGCTAATAAATGATAGAGCAGTGATAGAACCCAGATAATCTGAATCCAAGTCCAATTCAATCAGCATCAATTAAATACAGATGTACTGGGATATAGGGACAGAAATGAAAAGTGCCTTAGCTACAGGAGCTCATATTCTACTAGAGAATGCACAAAAGAATAAATCCAAAGTAATTGGAAGGAAGAAAAAAACATAAACATCTAGGAAAGACAAGGGTTAAAACAAAATAAAACAAAACAGACTTCTTAGAATAAAAGGTGCCTGAGCTGAATCTTGAGAGAAGATAAGGATTTGGAGAAGTAGGAAAGAGCAGGGTGTTCTGGGAAGGAGGGGAAAAAGGAGGGAGAGTTCTGTCCATGAAAATGTACAGAGGGAGGAAATACAAATTTAGGTACAGCTTGGCTGGAACCTAGCTAAAGTATGGAAAGAATCATTCTCTTTCTACTCCCCAATGTATCAATAAAAGGTCATAGTGCTCTCTCTCCCCCTTGCACACTGTCTCTGTCTCTCTTTGTTTCTGTCTTTGTCTGTCTGTCTTTCTCTGCCTCTGTCTTTGTCTGGCTTTCTGTGTGTGTATGTGTGTGTGTGTGTGTGTGTGTGTGTGTGTGTCTGTGTCTGTGTCTTTGCCTTTTTCTCTGTCTCTCTCTATCTCTATCTCCCTCTCTGTCTCTGTCTGTCTGTCTCCCTTTCCCTCTTTCTCTCCAATACTTATTGGAAAGAGAGGCAACAGGAATCCTGGATAGACAGCTACTCTCAAGGCCAGGAAGACCTGAATTCAAGACCCATTTCAGACACATACTGGTCCTATAACCCTGGTCAAGTTACTTAAGCAACTTTCTAATGTTTTAAATAAATGAAAAGGTGCTCTGATGTACTTGGTAGGAGTAGTTTCTTTAATATTAAGAGTTTCCTGTGCCAGAGCAATCACAATTCTAGGCATCTTGATCTTTACCAAAGAAATAGAAATATTTTCCAATTATATGTTTATGTGCAGCAAAGGGAGAGCTAGCTAAGGAAATATTTAAAAATACAATTAAGAAAATGGTCCCAGTTTATCCAATATACAGGTAAAAATAACAAGACAAGAAATTATGTGAAAAAATAGGTTCCAGGGTGCAAAGATATCTTTTAATTAACTATTTAGAATTCCATTCAAAAGCATTTGTGTTTCTACTGAACATTTCCACCTCACCTAAGTAATGATGACCCTTTGTATCCTTTTAGAAAAGGGCCTCAATGCTAGCTCTATAGTAAATATGGTACCTTATAAGATGTTGATTATCCAGGGTTGACTTTGAAAGCATTTGTATTTCTGTTTTTAGCTAATCTGGATTTTAGGAGGAATTGAAGCACAGTTGTACTGGTAAATGTTTAGTAGCTGCCTCCCCTCTCTCCAAATAAAAATATATGGATTTTAAAGTTTAATCTGCATTACTGATATTTTCTTCATCACTTTCTTAAGTTTATATAATCAACAAAATAATAAATTGAACCTTGATTTGTAGCATTTGCTAATTTCTGAGGTGTAAATGCTCACACTGAAAATTTAACAGTCTGGAACTAAGATGAGTTGGCTCCAGTACACCACTGAATTGAAGTAAATAAATGAAACCCTGGGAGAAAACAATCCCCTTGTTTAAGAGGGATTCATTCTCCTCAATAACTGTTCAGTAGAGAACTTTTCTCAGTTCATTAAGTGTTGTCCCAGCACTCTGATGCTGCTCATTTTTACTCTCAAGTGAGCTGTTTAACCCCAGGGATTAATGCACCTCTGTGGTTTGGGACCTGACAGTTCTGACTAACTCTGTAATAAGGCTCCTCTGAGAGAGGATTTTGCTTTCAGGTTGATCAGTAAATATTCCTACACTGTGGATAGTCAGTCAATATTTTGTTCTGTCTTCTTGTAGGCCCTGGGATATAAGTAGCAGCAGTCCTCAAGGCAGAGAGGAGGAAAAGATCAGTTTTCTGCCTTTTCCTCACACACTAAAGAGAAAATCAACTAACAAATGAAATGGGATAATTAGATTGAATAAACCTGTGTGGTATAATTTGAAGGGTGTTGCAAAGATCCTCATTTACAAATTTCTTTACCTCTGATCATATCTCCAGGATTAAATATAAAATCCTTTGTGTTGCATTTAAAATTTTTCATAACCTCCCCTCTCCTCCTTCTTTTCTTCCTCCTCCTCCCTCCCTTTCCCCTTCCTCCTCTTCCTTTTCCTCCTCTTCCTCCTCTTCCTTCTATTCCTCCTCCTCTTCCTTTTCCCTCTTCTCCCTTCCCTTCCTCCACCACCTTTTCCTCTTCCACTTCCTACTCCATCTCCTCCTCCTTCTCCCTTTTTGGTATAATTATACTTCACATCCTAGGATGAGGCTGAAAGGAAGACCAGAAAAGGGAGATTTTTGGCCTGGGGAAATAGCCAGTGGAATTGGGGAGGGAATCCTGTTCAAGGAGCAGAAACAGATCTGTCAATGTGTCTGGATCATAAAGTAGATGGAAGGGAAGTCAAGTGTAAGAAGACTAGAAAGGGAGGAAAAGATCAGGCTGGGAAGAACTTTGATGTCAAACAAAAAATTTTACATTTGATCCTGGAGATAAAAGGAAGTAACTAGAGTTTACTGAGACAAAAGAAAGGGGGAGGTGTGGAATAGTCTAATCTATGCATTAACAAAATCACCTTAGCAGTTTAGTGGAGGACTGATTAAAGTAGTTAGAGACTTGAAACTGGGAAATTAATTAGAAGACTATAACAGTGATTCAGGAGAGAGATGATAAAGGCCTGGACCAGGGTGCTATCTATGTGAGTGAAGAGAAAGGGGCATTTGAGAATTCCATATGGGTAGAAAGAATGACAAGATTTGGAAATACATTGGAGATATAGAGAGAGGAGTCAAGGATGTCAGAGAGATTACAAGCCTTGAATAAATTGGGAGAATAGTGATATTCTTACACTAAACAGTAAATTCACATTGTGGGGAGGCAACTAGATAGTACAGTGGAGCCCTGGAATTGAGAAGACCTGAATTAAAATTCATCCTCAGACACTTGATATTTACTAGCTGTGTAACCATGTTGAGAGCAGAGACTATTTTTTGCCTTTGTAAGATATGTGTGACCATGGGCAAGTCACTTAACCTCAATTGCCTTGTACGAAAAAAAAATCATAGGTGAGACATTGGGAGAGGGAAGATAATGAATTCTGGCTGGGGGTATATTGAATTTGTTGTTGTTTGCTCTTCACCTTGGAAGAGAACCAATGATATTAGACAATGATATCTTTACCTATGCATGAATTACATATATAATGTAATATATAGTTGAATGTCTGAAAGATGTTGATACAGGACAAAATCTTAGGCAACAAGGGTTGGATGAAATAGATCTGGAAATCATAAGCATTGATATGGTAATTGAACTTTTGGGAGTTGATAAGATCACCAAATGGGAGTCTTTAGGGGAAAGAAGTCCAGGGTAGAAACTTGGGGAATACTTCCAGTTAGTGAGCATGCCATGAATGAATATTGAACAGAAGAGATATGTGGAAGGGAGAACTGAAAGAGACAGCAGAGTCAGAATATGAAGGAAGAGAAGGAGGTCAACATTGTCAAATACTGCCAAGAGGTCAAGCTATCACTCTTAGCAAAATTCCTTCTGGGAAGTAAATTAAAGAGGGAAAGAGACATAGGAGTGGTGCCAGGTGGGGCTGGGATTCAGGAACCAGGACTGGGAGAAAATGTAGTTCCTTCACTTCAAAATTTTGCTAAACCTGAGGAACAGAAGCATTTAGGGTTAGGATAGTTATAACAAATCTCCAGCTAAGGAAAGTACCAGTGGCCATTAAATATGTGGCAAAATTATTATAGAAATGTCATCTGTGGTCAGGGCTATAAATAATTGTATTAAAAGAATTCCAGGAAGAGTGTGTGGGGTACATAAAATGTAGGGAGCCCTGAGATAACTTTCTTCCCCTTTTACTAGCAATATAACTGACTTACAGAGCTGTCAAACATCTCTTTCCAGTCATCTAACAACAATTTTAATTGGTTCAATTCAACAATATTTATTAAGCATCTACTATGTACTATGTTACACTTGTCAAATCCAGGAAGAACCTTAGTATATATCCCACTTCAGACACATATTGGTTGTGTGACCCTGGGTAAATCACTTCATCTCAGTGTTGGAGAGAGTTCTTTATACTTTATACCCATACCTATACCTATACTTATATCTAACCCCATACCTATATCTATTTCTATCCCCATATCTATAACTATTTCTATCCCCATACCTCTACCTATAAGTTGCCAAGAAGGCACTGACCTGCTATGGCAGAGAGGTTTTCCTTTTTTTTTTATTAAAATTTTTTATTTACAGAACATATGAGTAATTTTTCTACATTGACCTTTGCAAAACTTTGTGTTTCAAATTTTTCCCTCCTTCCCCCCACCCCCTCCTTTAGATGGCAGGTAGTCTAATACATGCTAAATATGTTAAAATATATGATAAATCCAACATATATATCCATACAATTATATTTTTTAATTAAAGCTTTTTATTTGCAAAACATATGTATGGGTAATTTTTCAACATTGACCCTTGCAAAGCTTTCCATTACAAAATTTTCCCCCCTAGTCCCCACCCTTCCCCTAGATGGCAGGAAGTCTACTACATGCTAATTATGTTAAAATACTTGACAAATCAAATATGTGTATACATATTTATACAGTTATCTTGCTGTGCAAGAAAAGTCAGATCTACAAGAAAAAAAAATCTGAGAAAGGAAACACAATGCAAGCAAACATCAATAGAGAGCATGAAAACGTTATGAAAAAATTCCTCTCTCTAGGTATATATGGCTTTCTTCACTGAACAATTGGAACTGGTTTGAAACATTTCATTGTTGAAGAGAGCCATGTCCATCAGAATTGATCTTGTTGCTGTGTCTGTACAGTTATCTTGTAGCACAAGAAAAATCAGTTCTAGAAAGAGGAAAAAAAAACCTAAAAAGGAAAACAAAATGCAAGCAAACATCCACAGAAAGCCTTAAAATACTATGTTGTGGTCTAAACTCAGTTCCCACAAGGCCTCTCTCTGGATGTTTATGGCTTTCTTCATCGATGAACAATAGGAACTGATTTGAATCACCTCGTTGTTGAAGAGAACCATGTCTATCAGAATTGATAATCGTAGTCTTGTTGCTGTGTATAATGATCTCTTGGATCTGCTTATTTCACTTAGCATCAGTTCATGGAGATCTCTCCAGGATTCTCTGAAATCATCTTGTTGGTCATTTCTTACAAAGCTATACTATTCCATAACATTCATATACCATAATTTATTCAGCCATTCTCCAATTGATGGACATCCATTCACTTTCCAGTTTCTTGCCATTACAAAAAGGGCTGCCACAAACGTTTTTGCACATGTGGATCCCTTTCTCTCTTTTAAGATCTCTTTGGGATATAGGCCCAGTAGAAACACTGCTGGGTCAAAGGGTATGCACAGTTTGATAACTTTTTGAGCATAGTTCCAAATTGCTCTCCAGAATGGTTGGATCTGTTCACAGTTCCACCAACAATGTGTCAGTATCCCAGTTTTCCCACCTCCACTCCAACATTTGTCATTTTCTTTTCCTGTCATCTTAGCCAATCTGACAGGTATATCGTGGTATCTCAAAGTTGTCTTAATTTGCATTCAGAGAGGGTTTCCTTATCTGGGAATTCTCAATATTAATGAAATTGTGGGTCTAGCCTTTATCCCTATATTAGCCCTATCACTTGGTTAATATTACAGATACACTACAGAAACAAAAGAGTTCTTGCCCTTCAGTAGCTTATATTCTTTTATCTTCAAATAAGGTATGAGCGTGTGCAAATTGGTTTGATCAATATAGTTTCTGAGCCCAGAATGCACTGAAAGTAAATTTCATTTGATCCAGCAATCAGCATTAGTTCCCTTCCCAGACACTCATTGGCTGTGGTACTCTTAGTGCTAAATTTCATGGGTATCTGCCTCTCATCCTTCATTTCTTATTAGAAAACACTCTCCTCTCGATCATTCTACCCCCTTCTGCCTTGGATGGTCCTATTAATGTCACATCAGCACTTAGTCTAAAATTCCATTAAAAATTCTATATAAAATTGTCTATAAAACCCTTTAGGGACTTGGGGTTTGGAAACCAAGTCAGTCACTCAATAAGCATTTAAGTACCTACCAAGAGCTAGGTACTGTACTAAGAACTAGGAATACAAAGAAAGGCAAAAGATAATCCCTATCTTTAAGGAGCTCATAACTCTGATATTCAAGACATTCACTGGTGAACTGGAGATAATCAATAGATGAAAAGGACTTGAATTTAAAGGGGGAATTGGGAAAAGCTTCTCTTCATACCAGGTGGGATTTTAGCTAGGACTTGAAGGAAGCCAGAGAAACCAGGAAGCAGAGTTGAGGTGGAAGAGCATTCCAGGAACAGGAAACAGTGTAAATAGATGTTAGAGTATTTGTGCAAAGTAGAGGAAGGAGGTTGGTATCATTGGATTTTAGAGTAATGAAGGGAGGAAAAGAGTAAGGTGAGAAAGGAATGGAAAGGTAGGAGAGATCCAGATTATAAAGGGCTTTGAATGATAAACAGAGGTTTTTATATTTGATCCAGGAGGTAAAAGGGAGTCACTGGAATATATTGAATGGGGGAAGAGAGTGACATGGTCAGACTTGCACTTTAGGAAAATGAATTTAATAGCTGAATAAATGATGAAGTGTAATGGAAAGAAACTAGAATGAGGGAGACCAACCTAAAGTATTCATCTCTTACATGTTGGTATCATTAACTTGCTCTTAGAGTTGAGACCGATGTTTGGGGGTGGTACCCTGCTTTGCTGTTCTACATTGTCACCTGATCAGGTTCTGTGGTTGCTTTCCCTGTGTGACAGAGTAATTCCTTGGAATAATTCCTTTTCTCTTTGCCCTGTAACCAGTTGTGCCAGAAATTGAGCAAAAAGCTAAGCTATGGGGCTATAAAGAAAGGCCCCAAACAATCTGTGCCTTCAAGAAGCTTACTTTCTAAAGGAAGAGACATTTACATTCATGCTTCTATCTATCTATAGCTATATCTTTATCCACCTATCATTTATCTAATCATCTATCTATTTATCAATCTATCAGTTGGGAGTAGATATAGGTAATCAAAAGATGAAGGCAGTTGGGGATAGTAGTGGTTGGGAAAGGCATCTTTTATTTCTTTGTTTGCTTTTTTTTTTTTTGCTGAGGCAATTGGGGTTAAGTGATTTGCCCAGGATCACACAGCTAGGAAATGTCTTAGGTCACATTTGAACTCAGGTTCTCCTGACTTCAGGGCTAATACTCTATCCACTGAATCATGTAGCTGACCCTGGGAAAAGCATCTTTTAGAAGGTGAGATTTTGACTGAATCTTAAAGAAAGGCAGGGAAACCAAGAATTAGAGGTAAAGGAATAAAGTATTCCAGAGATTGGGGATAGTCAGTGCAAAAAAAAAATGGAGAAGTTTGACAAACTACAAATAGTGTAGAGTATGGAACATGGAGTTTGTGGAGGGGAATAAGGGGCAAGAAGAATGAAAAGGGAGGAATCAGGTTATAAAGAGCTTTAAATACCAAATAGGACTTTATATTTGATCCAGGAAATAATAGGGAATCACTGGAGTTCCCTGAGCAATGGGGAAATGTGTGTGTGTGTGTGTGTGTGTGTGTGTGTGTGTGTGTGTGTGTGTGACATGATCACTCCTATACTTTAGGGGAAAAATCACTTTACACATTTATATATTGTAAGGATATTTGTTAATTGGGGAAATGGCTAAACAAGTTGCAACATATGATTGTGATGAAATGCTACTATGTTATAAGAAATGAGTTAGTTGATTTTTAGAAAAACATGGAAAGACTTGCATGAAATAATGAAGAGTAAAATGAACAGAACCAAGAGAATGTTATATACAGTAACAACAATATTGTTACAAGAATAACTTTGAATGGCTAAGTCATTTTGACTATTATAAATACCCAAATTAACTACGAAGGTATATATGAAGGAAGATGTTATCTGTATCCAGAGAAAAAACGGATAAATAGATATCTGTATAGAATGGTTTTACACACATATATACATTCATACATATATACACACACATATGTGTATGTGTATACCTATTTATATCTAATGATTGATGTCCATCTCCAAGGAAGGAGAAAGGGAAAAAAGAAAATATTATTTTCCTAAAGAGAAAAAAAAGTTATAGGATAACTTTATTATATATTTAAAAGAAATAGTAAGTTATATGTAATAGATGTGTAATTTAATATACAATTATCTTTTTTTTTTTGTTGAGGCATTATTTTGGGGTTAAGTGACTTGCCCAAGGTCACACAGCTAGGAAGTGTTAAGTATCTGAGACCAGATTTGAACTCAGGTCCTTCTGACTTCAGGGCTGGTGCTCTAACAATTGCGCTACCTAGTTGCCCCTACAATTATCTTTTTTTCCTATTCTTCTATGTTATAGAAATGCCTATTTTATTTCTCAAGTTCAGAATTTTAAAAATGACCATTTTTAAAAAAGGAAAAAACTCACTTTGGCAGCTGAGTGGAGGATGAAATGCATTAGGCAGACACTTAAGCAGGAAAACCAGTTAGAAGGTTATTACAATACTGTTGTTCAGGGAAGGGGTCCTAAGGATTTCAAGGCTTTTAGGTGGCTGTATTTATCCCTAGTACTTAGGACAATGATTGTTACATAGTAAGCACTAAATTAATATTTGTTGATGATACTCTACTATTAAAACTTTGCTAGCTCACTGACAGCTCAGCCAACCTGATTTGACCCCCAAAAATACTGGTGATAGTCCTAGAAATCAAAGTTTAAGGATACAAAACATGATCTGGTAAATGATGGAAACCATGATCATAGGGAAAAGGTAACTTTCCAGCTGAGGCCAAAAAGTCTTTTTCAATGAGGCAAGGTTTCTAAATGTCCTGGGTGATTCAGAAGATTTTTACCTAAAAGGGACCTTAGACATCATCCTTTATAATGACTCCCTTCCTTGCTTGCTTCCTTTTATCCTTTTTTTTTGTTGTTGTTGTTACAATAAGGAAACTGAAACCAGGAGAGATGATATCATTTGCCCAAAATAATATTGTTTAGTAAGTGGCCTCCTTAGATTTTGAATGCAAGTCTTCTGATTCTCTTTCCATATACTTATTCCTACTCCAAAGCATTTCTTTTCAATTGTGGTAATTCACTGGCTCTAAGGATCCTCACGTGGCAGGGTCCTCATGTGTACACAATTGAGAACATTCTTCCATAATTTAGAAATGCTTCTCTACCCTGAATTTTGCATTTTTCCATCTCTCTGGAATGTGTGTGCATCTTTGATCATGATGCCAGTTCACAAATTCTTCCTAATTAGTAGACACATTAGCATATTTCTCTAGCAGTTAAAAAAAATGCTACCGGCATTGTTCACCTTGTTCACATTCATGTGGGATTAATATGGTTATTGTCTGTAGATGTGCTATTCATTATAAGAAAAAAACAAACTATTATTTCCCTAAAGAAATTATGACAAAGGTCTATAGGTTGAGATGCTTATTTCCCTGAGATGTTTTAATTCAGCCATCCTCCACAGGCAAGGAATGTGGAAAGGTTAGGTTGAAAAAAAAGATATGTCAGCTTTTGATTGAGGATTGGATAGAATCCAACTAAATTTTTAAATTTAAAAGAGTTTGCTGACTCAGGCTCCTTAGTAGCATAATGGACAGATAGCCCTCAAAGCATTCATTAAAAGGGTTTCTGGTAACTGATATATAGAGAAAATAGTTGAAATATAATTCACTGGACCAGCCAGTCTTGTTTGAAATGGAATATTTAATTCCAAAGAATCCAAATTATATCTTAAAATTTGAACATAAATTTCAATTTACAGAGGCTAAAAAAGATATTTGACAAAAGGGCTAATATACTCCACAAATAAATTCTTTCTATGACTGATTACTTTAACTTTCTAGACACTATGTTTAATTGTATTTGTTGCCCTTTGAATTCAGCTGGAGTCATCAGTCTGTCTATAATTAAGTTTGGGATAAATAGTACTTCTTATTAATCTGAGACCATTTTATTTAATTTGAATTTCATTTTTAGATGGTTCTGGTCCTCTCTGAACCTATCTTCTCATTTCCTTCTTTTGGCTCATTCTTAGGAGTAAGCCACAATTTTGTTGAAGACAGCTCAGCTACATAAAATTGCTAATACTTCCATAGAATGTCAGAGATAGAAAGGATTTTAATGGTCATCTGGTCCAACTCCCCTCAATTAAAACATGAGGAAATTAAAAGATGAGGCCCCTCAAAATTACAGAACCAGTCGATCATAGAGCTGAATTTAAACCAAAATCTTCAATATTAAGTCTAGGAGACCAAAAAACAATGATATAGATTGCTGCCTCTGAAAGATAACCTAATGGCTTGTGATCCTTTGACTTTGATTTGAATAATAGCTGTGTGTATTCATCAATGTCATGGCATCTCAACTCCTGGTTTTTGTCAACTTCTCTCTTTTGCCTTTCATCCTATTAGCTTTACTTCTTAAATCATAATGACTTGGCAAGTGTGTGCTATGACAGCAGAAGAGGAGAAATGATAGTGATCACTTTGGAGGAAAGTGAGAAATTATCTTGACTCTCTTCTTCCTTCATTCCCCATATTCAGTTAGTTGCCAGATCATTTTAATACTTTCAGAACATCTCAATTTCTACTTTTCTATTCCCTCTCCAGGTCCTTATTACTTCATACTTAGAGTGTTCTCTCTAGCTCTAATCTCCTCTTCTCCAATTTATATTGTATACCACTATTATAATTTTCTTCAAACAACACTTTTAACATGTCATTCTATAGTTAAAAAGTTTCTAGAGCTTCCATTGACTACAGGATGTATGCAAACTCTTCAGCCTGATTTTCAAGTTTGTTTATAGCCTGTGTCTACCATGTCTAACTTTCTTTCCCACTGTTTTCTTGTAGAAAACTCACATTAAATCTAGATGGCTCTCTCTACTTTTTTCCTGTAACTTTCCTTGCTCATTTTCATGTCTGAGCATTTGCTCATACTGCAGTGAATGTACTTCCTCCTATCTACCTCCTAGACGTAATCATATATGCTTATAGCTTAAAGGAACCTAAACTCAATTTAGGAATCAACTCAATTTAAGGATCAAATTGTTATACTCCTTGTCCTTGAAGCTTTTCTTAACTACCATAGCTCATATTGATCTCTCTTTTTTTTGAATTTCTGAAAGCAGATATTGTCTGTATTTTCATCTTGACATTTAAAATATCATCTTATGTTTTTGTTTAACTGTAAATGGATCTTGTTACCTTGGTGATCATACCTTGTCTCTTCACTTAGGGAGTAGGATCCTTGATGATGGATATTGTCTTTATTTTTATTTTTGACATTGTCTTAAACTTATTTTATATCCCTTCCAATTCCTAACACAAAACTCTGTGCTTAATTGGTGCTTTAGTCAATACTTGTCCAATTCAATAGTTATTTATAAAGCACTCATTATGTGCAAGTCACCTATCATGCCTACAATGGCAAGAAGGGAACTTATGGTCCTCAAGGAACTTATACTCTACTAGGGAGGGTGTTAGGATACAACATGTACATAAGTAAATACAAAGCATTTACAAAGTACTGCAGGTCATTTCATGAGTAGTAATTACCAGGATTTGTACAAAAAAATAGCATTTGAATTGTGCCTTGGAAGATGTTAAAAATTCTTTGAAGTAAAGAGAGTGCATTATAGGCGTGGGGCTTCATTGGTACATAGATAAAGAGAGAGATAAAAATTATATATGACAAACAGATAATAGAGCAGTTTGACTGGAATTGAGAATGTAGGAAGTGGAGTCATGAAATAAGAATGGAAAAGTAGGAAAGATCCATATTATGTGGAGGATTGTATATTTTGTCCTAGAGACAATAAGGGGAGAGAGAGGGAGATAGAGAAACACACACACACACACACAAACACACACACACACACAGATATGGGAGGGAGGAGAAACTAGTGCCAGATCAGTGTTTTAGGGTATCAAATTTGCAGTTGTATGTATGTCTCTAACCTTTTTGTATTCACACAAACAAATCTTAAATAAATTTTATTTAGCTGTGATCACTCAGGAAAGTGCAGCAAAGTTAGCATTTAGTAGCCTATTCTCTCATCCCATCAGTAGCTATAGAAGTGATGTGAAAGGCAAAATATTTTTAGATTGCTTATATCTGCCACCTACTATGGCTAAAAATTAGGGTTACAGTTGGGTGGAGTTTTTATGCATATAAAACTGAAAAATTGGTTTTCCTAAAATACAAATTTCACCACATTATGGTCCATCCTTCCTTCCCATTTCCACTTCAAAAATCTTCAAAGGCTTAATAATTTTATTCCTTAGGATAAAACATAAAATCATTAGTATAGCTTTTAAGACCTTCCACAATATTCATCTTTCTATTCTTATTACATGACCTGCCCCTTCCCATATTTGTCATTGTAGTCAAATTGCCCTGCTACCCATTTCCAATACGTGACATTTCTGTCTCCCTCTGCTTTTTCATCAATGGTTCCCCATGCCTAGGATATAATGTCTCCTCTTCTCACAGAGTTCCTAAAGTAACTTCCAAAGCACTCAGGTGCCACTTCTTATAGAAGACTTTTCCCATTTCCTTGGTTATTCCCACTCTGCCTCTTGAAATTGTAATATGTTATAAATACTTTCTATTATACCTTCCCAAGATGATGGGTTGGAGAGGCTATAAGCAGGGAGACAAAGTAGGAGACTATTGTAATATTCTAGGTGAGAAGTAACAAGAGCCTAAAGTAAATTAGAGGATGTGTAAGTAGAGAGAAAAATGGAGATTAGAGAATCTGAAGGAGTAGAATTGCCAGATTTGACAACTGATTATCTATGGAAGAATCTTGGTGACTTAGAGAGGTAAAGAGTGATGACAAAATGAGGAAGTCTGAAAGAGGAACAGGTTTGAGAGAAAATAGGTATTCCTTTTCAGACAGTGCATTTAGACAGACACATTCATATTTATATATATATATGTATGTGTATGTATATGTATATATATATGAATGTGCAATGTATATTTTCAGCTCTAATCCTCTCTCGAATATATATGTGTGTACACAGACACACATACATGTTTATATATCATTATAATAATAATATGTATGCACATATAATGGGAAGTTATCTGCATAGAAATAATCATTGTAGCCATAGGAGCTGATGAAATCA
>JAJPUD010000089.1:922908-974008 GCA_023553655.1 Myrmecobius fasciatus
ATTGGAACTGGTTTGAGACAATTCTTTGTTGCAGAGAGCCATGTCCATCAGAATTGATCATCATGTAATACTGTTGTTGCTGTGTATGATGATCTCCTGGTTCTGCTCGTTTCACTCAGCATCAGTTCATGCAAGTCTCTCCAGGCCTCTCTGAAATCGTCCTGCTGGTTGTTTCTTACAGAGCAATAATATTCCATAACATTCATATACCATAATTTATTCAGCCACTCTCCAATTGATGGGCATCCCTTCAGTTTCCAATTTCTAGCCACTACAAAAAGGGCTGCCACAAACATTCTTGCACAGGTGGGTCCCTTTCCCTCCTCTAAGATCTCTTTGGGATATAGAGAAACCCTGCTGGGTCAAAGGGTATGCACAGTTTGATAACTTTTTGAACATAGCTCCAGATTGCTCTCTTGAATGATTGGATCCATTAACAGTTCCACCAACAATGTATTAGTGTCCCAGTTTTCTCACATCCCCTCCAACATTCATCATTATCTTTTCCTGTCATTTTAGCCAATCTGACAGGTGTGTAGTGGTACCTCAGAGTTGTCTTAATTTGCATTTCTCTGATCAGTAGTGATTTGGAGCAACTTTTCATATGACTAGAGATGGATTTAATTTCATCATCTGAAAATTGTCTGTTCATATCCCTTGACCACTTATCTATTGAAGAGTGGCTTGAATTCTTATATATATGAGACAATTCTCTATATATTTTAGAAATGAGACCTTTATCAGAACCATTAAATGTAAAGATTGATTTCCCAATTTGATGCTTCCCTCCTAATCTTGTCTGCATTAGTTTTATTTGTACAGAAACTTTTTAACTTAATATAATCAAAATTATCTATCTGGTGTTCAATTAAGAGTTCCAGATCTTCTTTGGACATAAATTTATTCCATCTCCACAGGTCTGAGAGGTAAACTATATTACGTTCCTCTAATTTGCTTACAAAATCACGCTTTATATCTAGATCATGAACCCATTTAGATCTTATCTTGGTATATGGTGTTAGGTGTGGGTCAAGCCCTAATTACTTCCACACTAGTTTCCAATTTTCCCAGCAGTTTTTGCCAAATAGTGAGTACTTATCCCAAAAGCTGGGGTCTTTGGGTTTATCAAACACTAAATTGTTAAGGTTATTGCCTAGATTGTCCTGATAATCTATCCTATGCCACTGATTGACTGCTCTATTTCTTAGCCAGTACCAAATGGTTTTGATGATCACTGCTTTATAATATAGTTTTAGATCTGGTACAGCAAGGCCACAAGAAGAAAAAAAAATTAAGTAATAAAAAGGAAGAGGGTTTTTATATATTCATTAATTTAAAAAATTCATCCTGGTATATTATTGAGGCACATGGTTTAGGAAAATTTAGAAAGATTAGGCATTCTTTTTTTTTCTTTTTTATTAAAAGCTTTTGATTTACAAAACATATGAGTGATTTTTCTACCTTGACCTTTGCAAAACTTTTTTTTTGTTCCAAGCTTTTCCCCTCTTTCCCCCTACCCCCCCATCCCTAGATGACAGGTAATCTAATACATGCTAAATATGTTAAATTATGTGACAAAGCCAATATATGTATACATATCTATACAGTTATCTTACTGCACAAGAAACATCAGATCTAGAAAGAGAGAGAGAGAAAAAAAAAACAACCTAAGAAGGAAAACAAAATGCAGGGAAATATTCACAGAAAGCGTTAAAATGCTGTGTTATGGTTCACACAGTTCCCTCAGGCCTCTCTCTGGATGTATATGACTATCTTCATCTCTGAACAATAGAAACTGGTTTGAATCACATCACTGTTGAAGAGAACCATGTCCATCAGAATTGATCATCGTATAGTCTTGTTGCCATTTATAATGATCTCCTGGTTCTGCTCATTTCACTCAGCATCAGTTCATGCAAGTCTCTCCAGACCTCTCCGAAATCATCCTGCTGGTTGTTTCTTACAGAACAATAATATTCCATAATATTCATATACCATAATTTATTCAGCCACTCTCCAATTGATGGACATCCCATTCAGTTTCCACTTTCTTGCCAATACAAAAAGAGCTGCCACAAACATTCTTGCACATGTGGGGCCCTTTCCTTCCTTTAATCTCTTTGGGATATAAGCCCAATAGAAACACTGCTGGGCCAAATGGTATGCGCCGTTTGATAACTTTTTGAGCATAGTTCCAGATTGCTCTCCAGAATGACTGGATCCATTCACAGTTCCACCAACAATGTATCAGTGTCTCAGCTTTCCCATATCCCCTCCAACATTCGTCATTATCTTTTCCTGTCATTTTAGCCAATCTGACAGGTGTGTAAGTGATATCTGAGAGAAGATTAGGTATTCTTAAACCTCAGAAAAAGTTCTTAGAGTGGCAGAGGTAGAATAAAAAATAATGAATGTGAGAAAGTCTTCAGGCTTCAGGTAAAGGAAAAATTTCTCCGTGATACAACATTATAGACATGCAGGTAGAACTAAACAAGGAAATGAGAGTTACGTTGTATATGGTGCTGTCCTATGGTCCCTGGAGCAAGTTCTCTTTTTAACTTTCCCTGTAGTTACTCAAAACTATTACCTTGAAGCCCCATAGTTTTGCCACTGCTTGGTTGATTCATATTTTGTAATGTGTATGTGTGTGTATTCTGTAAGCAATATTTCCATTTTTTCTTTGAATGTAACATAGTGTGATTTTCCTGTTTCAGCTTGTCCAGTCTTTAATATTTCACTTTCACTAGAATGCAAATTGAAAGCCAGATGTATTAAGCCAAAAACGTATTTGTTTATTACACCAATATTTAAGTAGAAGAAGCTTGCATTAATCTTGGATATTCACTTTTCCTTAAACACTCTCCATGCAAATTAGAATAGATACCTCCTATTCTGAAGGGTACCTCCCAGATTTGAAAATTGGAGCAATAATGGCTCAAACTTATAAAACATAAAGATGCATTAAAGTGTGGGGTATTGGATAGTGTTGGATATGGAGACAGGAAGATCTGAGTTCAAATCTTGCCTCAGATACATACTAGCAGTATAACTATGAGCAAATCATTTAACCTCTTTTAGCCTCAGTTTCCTAATCTTTAAAATGGTTATGATGTAACACCTATCTCTCAGAGTTGTTAGGAGGATCAAATGATATGATATAGGTAAAATGCTTTGAAATCTTCTGTTTCTATAGATATGCCATTATAATGAACACTTTACCATTTCAGTCCATTAATTTAATTTATTCTTACAAAGATTCTGTGAGGTAGGTAAATGTTCTGCTACTAGCATACCTGAGAGACTGAGGAAGAATCAAGAAGGTGTAAACTCAGCTAATTTCTGTGTCAGAGAGGATGCAATTTATGGCACGGTCTGGTATAGAACTTCATCAGAGAACTTCAGAGCTATTAATGAAGAGTCTAGAAAGCTGGTGTTCAACTATCCTGCCTTATATTTACTAGCCGAGTGATTGTGGTGGGAAAGTAACAATTTTTCTAAGCTTTAGTTTACTCATCTGTAAAATGAGGAGATTGGATTAGATGATCTGGGAGGTCTTTCCTAATGCTAAATCCATGATTCTATGATCTCATTTTATCTGGGAACTCATTCGCATCTTATAATAAATTATTGAACTTTCTCTAATGTGTTGCCCATCCCAGGATTTTCCTAAGGGCTTTAGTGCCAACAGTATGTATGGTAAAACCACACAACAGTATGGTAATAATAATTTTTAAAAAGAAACTGTGATCTGAGACAAAAAGTTATTAGAGAAATAGTGTGTGGCAAAAGCCTGCCCTTCTTCGTTAGAGCACATGTGGAGCATTATATTCTGTTCTAGGGGACACATTTTTGGAAGGGCATTGATAATTTGGAAAGCACCCAGAAGAAGGCGATCAGGATGCCTTGAGATCACGCCATATGTGTATCAATGGGAGAAAATGAGGATATTTAGCCTGAAGAAGATTTTTTTTTGGAATGGGATCATAAGATTTAGAGCTACATACAAATAATCCTAACATAATCTAGATCAATCCTTTCCTTTATAGATGTGGAAAATAAGTCTCTTAGATGTTAAATGACTTGCCTAAGGTCTTACTTCTCAGAAGTGACAAAACATTTGAATCTAGATCCACTCCAAATCCAGAGCATGCCCCCTTCCTCTGTCTTTCACATATTGGAATATAAAAACTGCCTAATTTTTAGATCTATCCAAAAGAAGGGTGGACTTTCTCAAGAGGAAGGATATTAGAGATTTCCAGAAAAGTTTGGATTATTACTTGGCAGGGACAGTGTAGAAAGGATTTTCAGTTAGGTATGGGTTAGATGAGATGACTTCAGAGACTTCTTCCAACTTGAATTCCCTGATTCTGTTATCTTCATTTCATAGATGAGGAAATTGAAGTAGAGAGAGATCCTCCCAATGCCCTGGAGATTTTTCTCTGGTTCTTTTAATATCACAAGGGTATCCATAAACTGTCCGGCCAACTTTTCTAACTCTGTAATTTTGCTTCAGACTGGTAGTAGTGTCAGTTGTTTCTTCATGTTGTACAAGGACCATGATTCACTCTCCAAATGATCTATATCTTTATTTATGTACCTCATGCCTGGTCCCAATCAATTTAGATGCCGACTGTAATGTATACTATTTACTTCCTTGCTGTCATTTAACTTTTAGCCCTGTGTGCGATAATGTGACCCCCCAACTCAAAATGACAGAGATCTCTCAAAGTGAAGATTAGAAGTTTTATTAGACTCTTGAGAGATCTGGGGCAGGGAGGCCAATTTACAGGTGAAGATAACAGGATTATATAGATTATAGAAACACCCCCTCCTTTAACCCACCCAAGCCCCTAGTTAATCTTCAAAGTCATCAGCCAACGCAATATTTGTCTTTGGTGTACAGGTGGGCCTTTGTGGCACCAGGGTTTAAGTTAAGCAATAAATGTTTCTAATACCTTTGCTGGGTATATTATTAAGAAAAGGAGTCAAAAAGATTATCTCAAACATTTCTGCTGGAAGAACAATCTTGCTCTTCTCCCAGAGCTCAATAATTAAACAGAGCCTGAACTACCCAAGGTTATTATTCTGAGAAGTCCTCAGTTTCCCATTTCATTCAGCACCAACCATATTTACATGAGCAACAAACTTCTGCTCCTCATACACTCTCTCTCTCTCTCTCTCTCTCTCTCTCTCTCTCTCTCTCTCTCTCTCTCTCTCTCTGTCTCAATCTCTCTGTCTCTCTTTTGTGTCTATCTTTTCTGTGTGTCTGTCTGTCTCTATTTCTCTCTGTATGTCTCTGTCCATCTCTCTCACTGTTTGTCTCTATCTCCCTCTGTCTTTATCTGTCTCTCTCTGTGCCTCTGTCTTTTCCCTTCTCTTCTTTCCTTCCTTATTTCTGTCCCCTTCTCCATTTCCTTTCCATCAAACAAAAGGGATTGATACAAAATTCATATGAAATACAGTGTTCTTTTCACAGTTATTTCCACATAGTTATGGTCCCATTTGAATTTATGTGAAGAAAACTATTTTGGAATAAGTGTACATGAGTTCTTAGAACTATGAGGCTTATGTTCTGTGCTTTTAAACTCTGGCTGACATTTTCTTTTCCAGGTAGATAATTGAGTTAAATCGGCATACAATCAAACTGGTCTATATAATCTTCCACTTAGCAGGGCACCTTTTAGAAAGGAGAGTGCTGTTGAGCATGAAAAGAGGATTAAATCTGAAGAAAAATGAATGGCTTGTTTCAGAGCAGTGCAACCAATAACTATAATAATCAAAGTTGCTTGATGATATCCTGAAATAGTAAGATCCTATCAGTGGAAATCACAGACTCTCAAAATCTCTGAGTTGGAAGAGACCTTGGGGGCCATCTAGTATGACTTATGCCTGAACAAGTATTTTTGTTACAGTTTTTTGCCAATAAATAGTCATTTAGGTTTAATAGACCCACTGTCTCCCAAGGCAGTCTATTCTACTCTTGACGTGGTAATTTCAATCCGTTGTTACTGGCTCTGCTTTGAGAGACACAACAGAATATATTTTCCATAAGATAGTCCTTCAAATACATGGAAACAGCTTTTGTTTTTTGTTTTTTTTTTAGCTCTCCACCAGCTTACTCCCACCCCCATTTTATTCTCTCTTTCTAAGCTGATCTTATATGGTTTGCATTCTGATCTTTCTAATACCAATACTATCTAATATCAGTACAGAGGAGTCACTTCTGAATATGCTACAGCTTATCAGTGTTCTAAAAATATATTATCCAGAAGTCCAGATGTGGTCTAATCAAATCAGAATTCAATGTGTCAATCATCTCTTGAAATTTGTCCATTGTTGTTGTTCATTCATTTCAATTATGACAGACTCTTTGTGACCCCATTTGGGATTTTCTTAATAAAGATAAAGGGAGGGGCAGCTAGGTGGCGCAGTGGTTAGAGCACCAGCCCCGAAGTCAGGAGGACCTGAGTTCAAATCTGATCTCAGACACTTCCTAGCTGTGTGACCCTGGGCAAGTCACTTAACCCCAATTGCCTAAGCAAAAATAAATAAATAAATAAATAAAAAATAAATAAAGATAAAGGGAATAGTTTGTCATTTTCTTCTCCAACTCATTTACAGATGAGGAAACTGAGGTAAATGAAATTAAGGAATTTGCTCAAGGGTTACACATTTTTTTTTTTTTTTTTTTGGCAATTGGGGTTAAGTGACTTGCCCAGGGTCACACAGCTAGGAAGTGTTAAGTGTCTGAGATCAGATTTGAACTCAGGTCCTCCTGACTTCAGGACTGGTGCTCTATCCACTGTATCACCTAACTGCTGGGTTACACAATTTAGTAAGTGTCTGAGGCTGGATTTGAATTTAGGAAGATGATCCTTCCTGACTCCAGATCCGCTCTCCTATCAACTTTACTCCCTAATTGATCCAGTCTGGACATTGTGCCTCTTTTAATGTAGTCTAGAATAGTTTTAGCTTATGGCTGTTATCCTACAACTGTTGACTTATATTGATGTAAGAGCAACTAAAATTCATTGATTTTTTTGGTCATATCTATTGTTATCTAGCCATTTCTCCCCCACATTGTGCTTGTAAAATTGATTTGGGAAACCTGAATATAGAATTGTATGATCATAACTATTAACTTTAATCTGTTTAGATTTGGTCTATAATTCTAGCCTTTTTGGAAGTTGATTGTCATCCTGTGTGTTAACTAATTAGCTAAGTATATATAATCTATGACTTTATTCAAGTCATCAAAAATTTTAAGCAGAATGTCCAAGTACAGATCCTTGAAGCCCCCCTCTAGAGAGCATCTTCTAGATTGACATTGAATTATTAATGGCTACTCTTTGGTTCTGCCCATTTAATCAGTTCTGAATATACTTAATTGTTCTATTATCCAGTCCACATCTCTTGATCATTTCCATCCGAGTTCCCTTTGTCAAATACTTTCCTAACATGTAGTTCTATCTGCACTGTCCTGATCTACCAGCCTAGTGAGCCCATCAAAAAAAGGAAATGGGGTTAGTTTGGCATGACTTACTTTTGATGAAGCTATGCTGGCTCACTGCAATAAACACTTTCCTGACTTCATAATTTATCCTAATGCTAGTTCTACTGATGACTGCTGTCATGGACTGACAAAGCCCTAATGTACCCTGGACACATAATAGTCACCCAATAGATATTGATGAAATTACATGATATATTGGTTTAGGCTGAACTAATACTGACTTGCCATTTTCTTATGGTTGGTTTATTCTCAGATGAGATGGAAACAATATTATTATTGCTGACAATACTAAGAGTAATGATTTATATTCGTATTGGCCTTTGTAGCTTACAAAAGTTTCCTCACAATAGTCTTGTGAGATGGGTAGGGCAAGTGTTATTACCTTTAATTTACAGATAAGAAATCTGAGGATCAGAGAGGTTGAGTGACAGCTAAGGACATATGAATAGCAAGCAACAAATCTAGGTTTTCTGAATCCAAGCTCATTGTTTTTCCTCTTACACAACTTTGCCCAATCTTTTCCTATGATCTTGGCCATTTCTGTGTGTCTTTCCTTTTTTGTCTCACCACTCCTCCCTTTTCTATCTATTTTTCTTCTTTCACTCCTCCCATTGCTCTCTTTCCTTCTTTTCTCCTTCTCCTACCTCATCAGGGATTTTTCAGAGCAAATCATTACGACTTCTCTATGGACCTTCCTGGATTGGTGAATATGTGGATTGCCCAGGACCAGGTTATATATCAGGAAAGAAATTCTCCTTGACAGAAGTAGTCCTTGACTTTCTGGAGCTCATAATATGTCTAGTTTTGCTTCATTTAGTTAGTTCATTTTCCTTTAGTTCCCTTTCACAGAGAGGTTATTCAGGAGAAGTAAGCATTATCTTTTATCTCTCCATATGTATTAGGCAAAAAACATCCATGACTTTCATAAGATTTCTTTCATGCCTTGAATCTATCTATAGACAATGTTTAGATTTTTATTTTGTAGAAGATGTTGTTAATGCTGTGGTTTCTGGATCAATATACAATATCAGTGATGTTATAACCCCCCAGGACCAAAGAGTAGGAGTAACACTTTTCTCACAACAATCCTATGAAGTAGATCACAAAAAGGTTATATCATCTGCAATTTTTCTTTTTTCTTTTCTTTCTTTCTTTCTTTTTTTTTTTTCTAGATAGGAAGTCTGTCCTTCTAATGTCCTGATAGACTCAGTTTAAGCAGCAATCTTTAATGGAAAATTTGGGGCTATCATGCTAAAATCAGCATTGCTCATGTTGATTTGCCTCATTTAATTGAAAATTTCACATCATCCTCACAGAAGGATACGGGTGAAGGACTTGCAATAGGAAGAATTGTAAACGTGGTTCTAATTTACCAGTATACATTTTCAAAATCACTGTGCTTAGAGTCATCCAAGACTGATGTTTTTAATAAAGAGGATGTCATGTTATCGGGATTTGTGGGGCCTGGCTTTCATCTGCTAGCATTGGTTGTGTTTTTTGGGGGCTGTTTTTTTAGTTTGTTTTTTGCCTTTAAAGTACAATGCAGTATGATTTCTCTATTCTTCCCTTTTCTTTTCTTTCTTAGTTCGAAACAATAATTCTCATTTAAGAATTGAGAAGCTATTTTTTCTTGCAAATGTTAGCATATTTTCCTGTTAGTGTCAGGATCTCTAGAAAAATTGATGAAAGCTCATATTTGTGGAGATTCTATGTTCAGACACTTCTATTCTCCCCCAAATGACAGACTCTTCACTTACAAAATAAAAAGAAAGGGGAAAAGCTTTATCAGTTGGCTTGTTTATAAACATTCTACTTGATCCATCTCTATTGAAGATGTCTGGGTGTAGCCATGCTAGATTGCAGTTTACAGTCAAAACACTGCTCTTTATCTTGTGAAATTACAGATATATCCCTTTGCATTTTCATTTACACCCATTGTTGTGTGTCTGATGCCTCTTAAAATCATCCCATTTTCATTTTAAGAAAAGACAATGGAGTACACAGATTATTAACTAACGGCATTTGTTAAAATCTATTGAAAACAAAACAATTATAAATTCTGCCATTAAAACAGTGTAGTGCTTTCTTTCTTTTCTTCTTATCTGGTTAAATTGAGCTTATGATGAACTGAACTGAAAGAAAATTCTTTTCCTATAAATCCCTCTATTCCTTCTTTTCCATGAAATGTTAGTTAAGTAGAGACACCCCTACTGCCCTAGAACTTTAACCTTATATCTGCTGGAAAGAAGTACCTAGATGTGAGAGGCTGCTACAACAAGGAATGGAAAGAGACATTCTAAATTAAGTAAAGATGTTTGTAAGAATGTGATCATAGATATCTTTCTTTTAGGTAAGGTCCTTCTGACTCTTTCCCTTAAGTCTTCTTTATTCCTTTCTTCATGTGTGTATGTATGAATGAGAGACAGAGAGATGGTATTACTATTAGATCTGAAACTACTTATATAAATGATTTTACACTCATAAATAGATCATCATCAATAAATCTTCAAGGAGATTTTGAGTGCATAATACTATTTTAGATTGAATTAGGTAGTTTCACTTTGTGAGATATGTAAAATTAATATATTTTGAAGAATTATGTGTATATTCTTTCTGCCGTTCCATTTTCTAACTATATAAACTCTTTCTTCTCAAGTGTTTTGAAGCTTTTGCCTTTTAAAAAAGCTAAGTCTACTAAGGATGCCTTTGTGTGAATGTTTGTATTTCTCTCTGCTATTATATCTGCAGTGCTCATTATTTTGTGAACCCAGGTGCTTTCACATAACCTCTACTCAAACACAAAGAACAAAATAATAATAATTGGAAAATAGGCCATTCTAAAATAAAGCAACTGAGGAAGGAAATTTGTATGTATCAATAAAAAGATCAATAGACCTATCTCCATCCTTTATTCCTTAATGAAAAAACAAGTTTTCCTTACTAAATTCTATTGATTTCATCTATTACATAATAGCCACAGTCACTAAGCTCCATGAAATGGAATTTTTAAAAATCCTTAACTATTATGAGATCCATGTGTAAAAGTGGAGTGTTATGAAACAAGTCAAGGTATCTTTCTTGGGGGGGGGGCAAATGAAATAAGCATGCATATAATGCCTACTGCATGCCAGGTACTGTGCTAAGTGCTTTACAAATAGATCATTTAATCTTTTCAGCAACCTTGCAAGGTAAGTGCTATTATTCTCATTTTAGCAGTTGAGGAAATCAAGGCAGACAGCAGTTAAGTAACTTACCTAGGGTGTCACATAGTGTCTGAGGTAGAATTTGAACTTAAATCTTCCTCACTTCAGTCCCAGTGCTCTATCCATTGTGACAACTAGCTGTCTCTGCTTGGGGGAAGAGGAAGACCAAGAAAAGCCTTAAGAAGAAGTGGTATATGAATTGAAAAATGAAGGAAGATACTGATTCTGTAAATTAAAGGTGGGGAGAGAAGGTATTTGGCAGAATATTGTATATGAAATTTAGGGAACAGAAAGCAATCCAGTCTGTCTAGAAATGTAGAATATGTGAATGGGAATGATGCTGTTTGGACAGGTAGGCAGAAACAGCTAAAATGGGTGATAGCTTCATGAATAAAGTTCTTCTCTTCTGTATCCCTCCTCCAAAGAAACACTAACAAAATCTTTGTGCAGCTTTATCTTGCTTACTCATTATTGATGGATTTGAAAGTGTCTGGAATTCATTGTATTTGAAAAAGTCTTCAGTTCTTTTTACTCTCCTGAACATAAAAAGTGCAACTGTTAACTTCCATTATCATTTAGACCTAATCTGAAACTGGACAGGGCCCTGCTGGACCTATTACATGTGTTGTGTTGCTTTACCAGTCAAGGAATAAAACAGACAACTGAGATTGAGTAGCTAGTGGAATGGATTGGCACATATATTTATACACACACACACACACACACACACTTGCATGTGTGCACATGTGTATACCATCACTGGTTTGTATGTTTATCAATAAACTCTGCAGAATTAGATGTAACACACAGATGTGTTTCTGTTCCTTGAGGAGACCTACATGAAGGTGGACAGAGGTAGATTGGAATTTGACTTTGGAGATCTCAAAAACCAGATTAAAGAGTCTGTATTTTATTCCAGAGGGAAAGAGGTTTTTGAACAGAAGATTATTATTAGGAAATTAGTTGTCTCCCATCACAAATATTTCTAGAGTTCTTTGATCTGTCCTCTGCCCCACTTTACTCCCTGTCCTGTATATTAGTTGTCTATATTCATGTTGCAACCTCTACTAGAGTTTCCTTTTGCTTTTGTATTTCCAGCAAGTAGCAAATAAATAAATGCTAAATAAATGCTTGTTGATTAATTGATTGGCAATCAGGAAACCCACATCCCTAGATCAGCCCTATAAGCTGTATGATCATTTTAAATCATTTACCTTCATTGCATTAATTTACATTACAGGGAATTTAGTGAGGAAAAATGAGACTGTGTGTGTGTGTATGTATGTGAAATACTTATAGATCTTTAGAAAGAAAAAATGTTTTAAAACTCTAAGAAACCCAGCTTGATTTTCCTTGTGGGAATGTGGGACAGGAAGTCTTCAGGAATGTATCACCTCCAATAAAAAGTTCAGAATTCAGCTTACTATTGTCACATATGATATTGTTTTTAATGTACAGATCCACTACCAAAATAAAAGCTATAAGAAGTGTACTGATGACTAGAAATCTCTCTTATTAAAGGGGTAACACTTTATTCTATGTATTACCCTTGTAATCACTGACAGGTTTAAGCACTTGCATTTCTCAGGCTGGTGGTTTCCTGGTTTCTTGGTTTCTTTCTCTCTGTCTCTCTCTGTGTGTGTCTCTGTCTCTCTCTGTGTGTGTCTCTGTCTCTGTCTCTGTCTCTCTCTCTCTCAAAATTTTCCATATATCTGTAAGCATATCGGATGTGAGGAGGATAGAGCTGATTTTAAACTTTGGTTGGCTGGAGGGGAATGGGAGCAAAGGCAGACATGAATGTTGAGATATTGGTGAGACATATTTAGAAAGAGCTTTCCCCCTGGAGTTCATATTTTTACATTAAATGAGGTGAAGTATAATGAATATTTCAGACAAGACAATTTCTAGTTTTATTTGAGTTGTAGCTCCTATACCAGATTCCTAAACACAGATATGTTATTATCCTACTCAGAATTTATTAGTGACTACCCTATTTTCCAGGATAGTTTTAAAAAAAATCCTTATCTTGTCATTTAAAGTAGTTCATAATACAGCCCACAATGTATCATCTTATTTTATATTATTCTCCTTCATGAATTCCTGTACTAGTCAGATTGGCTGGCTAGTTGATGACAGAAAAAGACATCCCATCTTTTTCTTCCTTGCCTTTGCATAGATATTATTCTTTGGCTAGAGTGTTTTTTCACTTTTTAGTATTCTTAGTTTCTTTCAAAGAACAACTCAGATTTTGACTAACTAACTTCTTACATGATGCCTCTCCCAAACTTTACATTTGTTAATGTGTCTCCTTCTTGAAATTACTTTATATTAATTTGCATTTTACCAGTAATATAAATTGTAAATAAAATTATTTCCTTGGGAGAAGGGATTGCTTTATAGTCTTTGTATTCCCAGTTCAAGGCATGGTACTTTAGTAATTATTTGTGGAATTTATTTCCCAAGAGAATGCAAGTCTACAAATCACCCTTTATTTGCCCTTCCCTTCATCATAAAAAAAGTTGGCTCAGTGGTCATTTAGTCCAACCAAAGAAAAATCTGTACTAAAACATAACCTATCAGTGGTTATCTACCCCTGCTCAAAGACCTCCAATGAAGGGAAACCTACTATTACTTAAGACATTCCATTCTGCTTATGAATAACTTTCATCATTGGGAAGCATTTTCTAATAGTAGGCCTAAGTTTCATTGTTGAGCAATGGTTCAGTTCTACTATCTTTTTTTTTTTTTTTTTTTTTTGCTGAGGCAATTGGGATTAAGTGACTTGCCCAGGGTCACACAGCTATCCATTATCTTTTGAAGTCTGTCCAAGTTCATGTTCATTGTTTCCAGGATACTGTTTATCCATCTCATTCTCTGCTGGCCCCTTCTTTTTTTTGTCTTCAATTTTTCTCAATATTAGGGTCTTTTCCAATAAATCCCATCTTCTCATAATGTGGCCAAAGTATTCAGCTTCAGCTTTAGTATTTAAATTTCAAGTATATAGCCTAAATTAAATTCATAAAGTATTTATTGATTGGACCTCTTTATTGTTTTAGGGACTTTCAAAAGTCTTCTTGACTACCACAAATCAAGTGTCAATTCTGTAATGCTCAGCTTTCCTTATAGTTAATTCTTACAGCCATACATTGGAAAAGCTATAGCTAGTTTGTTGGCAGGGTGATGTCTCTGCTTTTTAATAGGCTATCCAGATTTGTCAAAGTATTCTTTCCAAGGAGCAAGTATTTGTTAATTTCATGGCTGTTGTCATCATCTTCAAGTGATCTTTGAGCCCAGGACTATGAATCTGATATTATTTCCATTTATTTTCCCTCTATTTGAGTGATGGGATTAGTTGCCAAGATCTTAGGTTTTTTTTTTTTTTTTAGTTTCAAGCTAGCTTTTACATTTTGATCTTTTACCTTCTTCAAGAGGTTTCTTAATTCTTCTTCACTTTCTGCAATCAGAATGGTGTCACCTACATATCTGAGATTGTTGCTATTTCACCTGGAAACCTTAATCTCAGTTGTGATTCATCCAGCCTAACATTCTGTATGACGTGTTTTGCATATAAGTAAATAATTGATGATGTAAGGCTTTGTCCTACTCCTTCTCCAGTCTCAAACTTATCAGTTCAGTAAGATGATCTGATACTCCCATCTGTTTGAGGATTTGCCATATTATGATCTACAGTCAAAGACTTTAGTGTAGTCAATGAAGCAGAGGCAAATGTTTTTCTGGAACTTTTTTGCTTTTTCCATACTCCAGCAAATATTGGCAATTTGGTTTCTAGTTTTTCTGCTTTTCAAAAAACAACTTACTCTTTACCTAATTCTTGGTTCACATATTGCTGAAGCCCAGTTTGTAAGATCTCAGGTATAACGTGGCTGACATGTGAAATGAGTGCATTTCTTTGGTAACTTCCTTGGCACTGCCTTTTTTTTAATGATTAAGATAAGCAACTGACCTTTTCCAAGTCAATGGCCACTGTTCTGTTTTCCAAATTTGGTGGCATATTGAATGAGGCACTTTAACAGCAACATTTTTTAGGATTTTAAATAACTCAGCTTGAATTCTGTCACTTCCAATAGCCTTATTATTATCAGTGCTTTCTAAGGCCCACTAGAGTTCATACTCCAACATGTCTGGCTCTAGATTAGTAACCTCACCCCTAGTTATGGGTGATGTAGCTTTCTTTGCTATTCTTTTGTATATTCTTGCTACCTCTTGATCTCCTCTGCTTCTGTTAAATCTCTACTATTTTTGTCTTTATCATATTCATTTTTAAGATGAAACTTTCCTTTGAAATCTCAAATTTTCTTGAGGTGATTTCTTATCTTTCTCATTCTCTTGCTTTCTTCTATGTTTTTGTATTGTTCATTTAAGCAAACCTTATTATCTTTCCCCACTATTCTCTGGAATTCTGCATTCAATTAGATATAGCGTTCCCTTTCCTTCTTTTTTCAGCTATTTGTGATGCTTCATCAGACAACCATTTTACTTTCTTACTCTTGCAATTTTTCACCCATTATTCCTGTTTCTTACCTCTGTAACAAAAAATATCCAGTTAAATTCTTCTTCTAAGAATAGTCCTGGTGATGACCAATGGAAAAAAAAGCAGAAAAGCATAATTTTCATGATTACTCCAGCGAAGAATTAAAAAAATGGCAGTACCAGTCTAAGAAATTCAAGAAGTCCAGTTAAGAAATTCAAGAAGTCTAGTTAAGAAATTCAAGAAGAAACTACAGTAAATATATTTTTCCAGCCAAGTCCACACAAAGAGGCCCAGGGACACTAGGGAAGAAATTGAGTCAGAAAAGTCAGTTGGAAGCTCAGTGTACCCTTCCAGCATAAGAATTAGGGTCTAACCAAGGATGTCTGAATCCTTCAGCTATATTATTCTGACTCTAAAGTAGATTGAAAAAGTACGTGAAGGTCAAGGAGGGCAACAGAATACTTCATGTAGACCAAGCATAAGATTATCTGCATAGATGGTATAGTCAGCCCTTATGCAGACCACCAAGGTAGGAACTGCCCAAGGTGGAGCCTTCCCTCCACGTTTCATTCCAGCACATTTGCTGTTAACATCCTCACAGAACATATACATTGTTCATTACTTGGATAATAGATAATACAGAACCATTCCAAAGAACACCTTAACTTTCTTTCTAGAACTACAATTTGGCCTTGATACAAAGACCAAATTCATAAATTAGGTCTGGAGAAAAGAGTAAACGGAAGAAAATATCTAATAAAGAGAAATATTTTGGAGCCAGGGATATCCAAGAAACAAACCAAGAAGAAGAGAATTAATCTATATCATCTATAAGCAATACCTCAAAGAAATTCAAAGCTATGCCACAAGTTTTACTGAAATTATTAGACAAAATAAAGCAAGGACTTTATAAAAAGAGAGATTTTATAAATAAAATATATGTGTAGAAGAAAAAAAATTAGTGAGTAAATGAGAGTGCTAAATAAAAAAATAGAAGAGAATAAACAGCTTAGTACAGGACTCATCCAATGACAATTCTTTTTTTATTACAATCCAATGAAAATTTTTTGTCTTATCTTTGTATGACATGGACTAAAAGTCAATTTATCACTCTACTGGTTGCCCTACTCTAGATGCTCTCTAGTTCATTGGGACCTTTCCAAAAATGTGGCTATAGAACTAAACAAAGTCCTCCAGATAGTTTCTGAAGAGGGCAGTGTACAGCAGCCAATTCCTTGTTATTAGAAGTTATGCCTCTCTCAATGCAGCTGAAGATCATCATGATTTTCTTTTGGGTGCCATATTGTTAATTTATCCTGAGCCTGCAGTCCACTAAAATCCTCATACCTTTTTCTTGACAAACTAATTATAGTCACTACTGTGTACTTTTGAGGTTGATTTTATATTTTGAACTGAAACTATATGGGGCAGCTAGGTAGAGTAGTAGATAGTTAATCTGGAGTTATAAAGTCCTAAATTCAAATCTGATCTCAGATACTTATTCAGCTGTGTGATACTGGACTAAACCCTGTTTGCTTCAATTTCCTCATCTGTAAAATGAGCTAGAAAAAGAAATGGCAGTATTTTTGCCAAAAAAACCTTTAATGGGACCATGAAATGTTATACATGATCAAACAAGCTCTCTCTCTCTCTCTCTCTCTCTCTCTCACACACACACACACACACACAAACACACACACAGTTTCTTGCCCCATTAGATTTCATCTTACTAGATTGAGCCTATTAGACTATTTCTAACCTCAAATCTGTCATACTGTAATATTAAACTATCACTCCCTGTTTTGTATAATCTGCAAATTTTACAGGATTGCCATCTAAGTCTTTATTCAAATCATTAATAAAAAAGTTAAATGTTATACAGTCAAACATGAAAGCAAGGAGCATTTTAGTGGACTTCTCTTGCCATGATGACATTGAGCCATTAGCTTGAATCTGGACATTCAAACATTTTGGAATTTATCCAAATTTTCTATGTATGTATCTTATATATGACTATTATTATAACTTTATTTCAGGTGAAACCAGGTAAAAATAAATATCCAGGACAGAAAAGAAGGAAGGGTGTTTTCAAAAGGTAATTAAAAGGTTAAAGTAGTGAAGAGGGCTGACCCCCTATTTTCTTTGGAGGATAGAAGTAGTGATTATATATAATTATATGCATGTACACTTAAGGTCTTCTCCTACCCTCTTCCCCTCAACCAGTTAAGATTCTTCTCCACTGCTTCCTTGGGTCACCTATTTAGTTATTAGCAAAAATGGAGCAGAGTAGTCTAGCTTCTGAGTCATAAATCTTAAGTTAAATATGCTGTCGGGCTCAACTTAATAAGTGATATTTATTTAGTAAACTCACTAAAATTTAACTTTTTAAACTAAAGGACAATTTAAAGTATCCTGGTGTTTCCTAGGAGTTCATCAAGAAAAGCAAAGATGAATAATAGTGTTACTTTGTTAGAATTGTAATTATGGCTCTTACTACTGCTAAAACTTTTTGTGCTCAGGAATGACTTGCCTAGGATTCTGGGGATTTCATACAAGTATTATTTATTTTTATTTGGCATTGGATCTTAAAAATGCTGAAGGATAACCACAAACAACTCTCTTTTCTTGAAGGGGCCCAAATATTCTATTAGGGAAGGTGCAAAAGTACAAACCATACACTTAAACAGATGCCATAAAATCTGGAAAAGCCATCAGAAGGAAGTAAAGTTACAGCTGCAGAAGGAAAACTTCTTCCTTCCTTCAACTCATTTCTGTGAACATAGAAACATACACACATACAGACGCACACAAACCCAATCCACTGATGTCTCAGATGGAGAAGGAAATGTAAACTTAAGATGAGTATTAACCCTTGTGGAGATGTGGAGAGAGGCAGGCTGAGCTGGAATTCAGTTTCTCTCATGTTGATTGCAATGCCCAGGGAGAAGAGGTGCTACTAGGATGCAATAAAAACACCACGATATTCTAAGGGATTCCCCCTTCTCTTTGGAAATACAGCACTTCTCTATGTCTTTCGTTTCCTTCCAGTACTATGTGCCTTCTTCTCTGTCCTCGAGAACCCTACAATTTCTTGGTCCTGATTGCAATACCCCTAAGCCTCTCCTGTTGTACATGCTCAGCTTTTTGTGTTGTAGTTTCTCTGTCTCTGTCTCTCTGTCTCTCTCTCTCTCTCACACACACACACACACACACACACACACACAGACACACACACACGAGGAACGGATGAAGGGAAAAGAATAGATAAGCAGTTGGGAACGTAGTGCACTTTCTTTTAAACATTGAGGCTGGAGTGGACTATTTCTGCTGAAACTGCAAGACAACTGCTCTGAGGCCCTCCCCCACTCTGTCCCTAAATATTCGACAGGATTCGGAGAAGAGGAGTGGTAGGAGATGGACTGGGTGCAGCTTCGAAGGATGAGAGGAGAAGTAGTGGCATCCTCCTTCCAGGTCCCATGAGAATCGGCAATAGCAATTGTCAGGAGCTTTTGGGAGGGGGAAAGAAAAACACCTTAGGGAGAGAGAAAGATAGCTTCAGTCTTCTCGCTCTTCCATCAGAAGCAGCAGACTGAGCTTCCCCCCCCCCCCCCCCCCCCCCCCCCCGGGCTGCCAAAGCATCCTTTTCTGGAGGACGACTGCTTCCCCTAGTCCTTTAGTCCCTGGGCCAGAGAAACACACACACATATACAAACAGTACCCTGGCCGGGATCAGAGGACCTGGAAGCTGGGGAGGGAGGGGTTGGTTTGAGAAGAGGCGGAGGGAAGAGACCACCGCGTTGGGCTGGTGTGAGGGGAGCTGGTGTACCCTGAAAAGATAAGAGCGGGGTGCGGCTGAGAGCTCTACGGATCAAAACCGGCAACCCATACGCGCTTTTAATTGGACAAACGAGAAAATGGCTGCTGGGGGGACGCTCGCCAATTAGAACGGCTATTTAGGGTTAACCCCCGCCTTTTCATTATCCTACTTCCCCCCTTGGATCTTTCTCCCGTTGGGTCGCCCCTTCCTCCTCGCCCCCCTCCCCCATCCGGCGCGAGGCTGTTGGCTGGGCGCGGAGGGCAAGGCGGAGCCGCGAGCTCGGGGCTCTTCCTCCCCGCCCCTCTCTCTCCAGCTCAGAATACCCCGAATCTGGTCCCCCGTGAAGGCACGGTGGCAGACGGCCGCGGTGCCCTCCGCTTGCTATCCCGTGCACTCCTTTCGTTCCGAGCTCGGTAGTCTATCATAGGGTCGCCCCGGCGAGGCCAAGGTCACGAGCCTTAGGGGGACTGGGGGTAGGGGCGGCGATGCCCGTGCTGGATTTGGGGGAGCCGAGCGGAGGCGGCGACAGCAGCGGAGCTCCATCCGTCCTTCGGGGGGAGCGGGACGGGGGCCGGCGCCGGTGAAGACGGCGACGGCGACGGCGACGGTAGCGACCGCCTCCTCCGCCCACGCCGCCTCCGCAGCGGCAGTAGCAGTAGCAGCAGCGGCAGCAGCCTCCGGGGCTTCCCGGCCCGAATCCTCCAAAGGAGCCTTGGGGTCCGCGGGCAGGCGATGATGGAACCGGGGGCGCCGCAGCTTGCGGCCCCCGCGGTAGGGCGAGTCCGGACCGGAGGGGGCGGGGGCGCCTCCTCCTGGCTGTTGGAGGCCCCCAGCTGGCTGCTCGGCTACGGATTCCTCTACCTGGTGCTCTACGCCCAGGTGTCCCAGTCTAAGCCGTGCGACAGGAGCTCCTCCTGCTTCTCGGGCCGCTGTGTCAACGCTACCTGCCTCTGCGATCAGGGCTGGGTGGGGGACCAGTGCCAGCACTGCCAGGGCAGGTTCAAGTAAGTAGTTTGGCCACCTTCTCCTTCCCCTTCTTCGCCCCTACGGCTCAGGCCTCGCCTCTTCTCTCCTTCGGTACCGTCCCGTCTTCTTTTTCTCGGTTCATGTCCACCCCCAACCCAGCCGCGGGGCAGCAGCCCTGGGCACGGACCGGCGCCGTGCCCTGGTGAGCGGCAGCAGCATCAACATCAGCAGCTGCATCAAGGTGAAGAGGAGACAGGTGTAACTGAGGAAGAGGAAGAGGAGGAGGAAGGTGGGTGGGATTGCCCGTGGAGGACAGAGGCCAAGGACAGAGCGGGGACTTTGGGGAGCCCTGTTTCGGGGTTTGTGCAGCTCACCGGTCCCAGGCTCCCGCTGCGAGAAATAATCCTGCAGTTTGAATTTCTCCGTCTTGAAAGTGCCTTCTCACTTTCGGTATTTTGAAGGGAACTTTGGATTGAGGGATGTCATAAATGTTGATGGTGGGGAGGATGACTTTGGGAGAGTGAAAGAAAGATGAAAATAACCCAGAGAATTGGGAATATTTGGTTAATTTAGGAAGTATGTTTAAATGGGAGAATATTGTCGGACCACCGCCAGCAAAGTAAGGGTTTTTTTTTTTTTTTTTTTTTTTTTTCCGTCACTATTTTGGATAAATTCTGAAAGTGAAGAGTCACTGAGGGATTTCTTAGGTATACCTTAGGTGAACAATTTGCCATTCAACTTTATGTGCTTTTGCTTTGATGGAGCTTAAATAAGGGGAAAAAAAAGAACACATAAGGATGGAGAGCAAATAAATAACCATAAAACTATAATTTCTGCTTTAACTTGGAATGGATAGTTAGTTGTAAAGTTCATTAAATGCTCAATGCTCTTGTTGAGTATACAGAATGAATAGTTAATCTGTGGCCTGGAAAACTAAACACTACTCATAATTATTGTGAATGAAAGAGAAATTCAGGTGAAACCCCTTTTAGTTTCTATTTGTTAGGTATATTGGAAAAGCAGGACTACAATATATCTAGGTCATAATCTTAGTGCCAGGACCAGAGCAATCCCTTATTACTATATGAAGGAGGCAAATACTTGTCCTTAGTTTTGAAGCCCCTAGCTCTATTCTCTCTACCTACGCTCTTCCCCAGGCCTTTTGACTATTAAAATAATGCCAATTGCTCTTTTAAAAAGGAATTCACAAATTTTTGATTTGACCTCTGAATAGATGATGAACTTAATGTGAAAAGTATGACATTTTAAATGTCAGTTTCGTTTTAGAAGAAAGCTATGGATATTATAGTAGGGTCTGCCAATTTTCAGTTAATTCTTTTTGTTTGTTTTTTAATCTACTTATATAGATTAGAACATATATTTGGCATATGCTTTTAAAATAGGCACAATAAAGATTTCTTATCTTGAGAGGCTAATCAAGATTGTTAGAAAAAATAAGTGAACTATTCAGTTTCAGATCAGGAAAATGACATTTTATTGAGTTTTATTTTCAGCATTTGTTTTCTTTCCATTAGGACAAGTGGTTTAATTATTCCTCAAATTTTAGTTAAGACAGTAGCAATCAACTTTATGATCTGATAAGTAATACAGAGTTTTAGAAAGTATAAATGGCATCTGGGACTGAGAGTGAAGAAATCATATATTTCCTAATATCTGTTTAGCTAGGAACATGAAAATTGTGTAAATGACATATATAACTCAGGGACATTTGGCTTGATGTAGTGAATCCTTTCCATCTAAAGAGCACAAACATCTGCACAGTTATTAGAAGCTCACAGCTGTATTTTACAACAGTAGAGCTAGTTGTTGACCAGCTGGTTGGGGGGTGGTCTTGAATGGGGTGGGGAGGCTTTCTGCTAGTGACTTCACAAGCAGATGTTGCTTCTGCCAGTAAAAAAGATAATAAATAAAATAAAAACAGGCATAAATAATAACATTTATCAATCTTTTTTTCAATGTACATTTAAAATGAGAATTTTAAATGTTTGCACATAAATGAAAATATTTCATAAATTGATCATTTAACACATTTACTTTTTTTTTAAAGAATAGAGTATTCTTTGTGACTTCCAGTACTTATGCATGCTTTTCTTATCCAGATCCAATTTAACATCATAGAAAAGTGAAAAGAGTCTTAGATTTGTAGTCAAAGGCTCTTGGTTCATATCCAGTCTCTGCCACTAATACCTGTGTAACTTTGAACAAGTAACAAACTTAACCCTTTTGTTACAAATTTTCTTCAATTATAAAATGAGAAGATTGAACTAGATGATTTCTAAGTCCCTTTCATTTCTAATTCTGTGATCATAATCATGTTAATTTAGATGAACCTGCTTTCTCTCAATATTTTATAATAGGAAAGGAAGTATTAGCTTTAAAAGAAAAAAATTATTGAAATGAAGTACATAGCAACCTATACATTGAGGAAGGTTTCATTTTAAGAATGGTGATTGGTTTTATTAGATGATAGAACGATTAATACACTGGGAAAGTCTCTAAATAGAAATTCTCAAGCCATTAATTATCCTGAGAAATCTCTTTCTAAACTGAAGGATAGTAACCTAGCAAACAGACATCAGAAATGATTGATCAATCTTAGTAAGCAGGTGTCAAAATTAATTGGCTGGTTCCATGGTAACCTGGCTTTTCTACTATAGGGAATCCACTAGGGAATGAGTACTCTTCAAGTACTTCTCTGGGATGGAAGATTGATGGATGGTGGGGGAGGGAAGCAGATACTATAGCAAAAACTGTATGTATTTTAGTTTACTTCCATTATAAAAGAATTGATTGTAGTCTTTTATCTATTCTTATTTGAAAAGAGGAATACTCAATTATGTTCTTACTCTTACAGGTAAAACACAATGTTTATCTTTGGATAAAGACAGACTGGAGGTTTCCAAGGTGTTAAGAATTGGAATAATCATGGCCACTTTATAAAATGTAAAGCGATTGATATTTATCACATTTTAATTATATTAACTTTATCCCAGTACTTATTGTATTGAATAAAACCATTTTATTGGGCATTATTTTATCAAAACTATTATTTTAGAAATTGAATTGTTAAAAACAATTATTTCATAAACTGAACACATATTACAAACTCCTGTCATACTTAAAGATTTTCTTGCTAAATGACAGTGTAAAAACTTAGGATATTGTCACTTATAAATTAGTTTTTAATAAATAAATTCACTTTTTGATATTAGTAACCATTTTAACATATATATTGTTCACAAACAACAATCTACCATCAATAACTCCCCTATTAAGTTTTTTGATAATTTGTAAATTCATCAGATACTTTTAAAAATAAGGTAAATAATCATATTGACTTACATAAGTATGACAACTAAAGCATGGTATTTCTTAGATAGCTTATCAAAATTTTGATGTAAAGGACAAGCTTGTGCAGTTGGTTTATTAAAGAGGTAAGAAAAGTCAGAATTCTAGAATAAATATCATTTTTCTTTGGGTGCCAAGTGTATGTTTCAAATTGTATTCATTAATAAGAGGAAAATAAGTAACTTTTAATGAAATTAGATAGATTTTTATTTATCTTTATTTAATTCTATTTTTGCCAAATATCAAAAGAGTAATGAATCACATATGTCCATGAATTTTTATATTATTCAATAAATATAAATATATGCAACCTTTCATGTAGGGGTAATTCATAATATCTTTAAATCAAATTTAAGCTCCTAGATTAATTGAATTAACATTTTGCCAACAGGATAATATTCTGAAACAAAGTTAAAGAGGAAAGAAAAAATAATTAAATTAAAATTATGTTAGTATAATTATTATAGGAATAGCATAGCAAGTTGATTAATTATTTGGTTTTTCTTAGTTTAAACTTAGATGAAATCTTTGGGGGAAAAGGGGGATGACAGGTAGGGGGTGGAGAAGATGATGTGTTTTATCAGTTTACAGATTGGTTAAATATGTGTTCTTTCTAGTTGAACATATTCAGAGTGATAGTATCTATTTGAAATAACTTAAGAAAACAACTCCCTTTTCTCATTGTAGGAGAACTGTATGAATTTAGATACTACTTTCACTCATTTTTTTTTTTTGGGCCATAATAAAAAGTGGTCAGTAATATAGCATTTTTTTTCCCCTTTATGCTGCTCTATCTCCCTCTCTTGGGCCACTTTCTTGACTCCCACTTGCATTGGCAGGCTGGGGTCCCAGCTGGCAGCTGACTGCTGTTTTCCTCAAGGTGCTAGAAATGATCCTGAGGGATTGTTTCTAGTACTGTCCCTTACAGTCTCTGATTAGAGTATTTCTCATAGTTTATTATCTAGTAGCCTCAATTATCTTTTGCAAGATATTTATTAAGATAATATAATAAAAGTAGTTGGTAAAAAAAAATGCCCATTAAAAACTGGATTGAACTCTCCTTTAAATACACAGAGGTTCATGGGGAGATTAGGTTCAAATCCAATCATGGTGAATTGAATGAAAAATACATGTGTCAAAGGAATAACTCATAACTCCAGGCATTTTATGCCATGGAATTCCTTTCTTGACTCCAGAGCTAATATTAATCATAATAGCCAACATTTATATAGCACCTACTATGTGCTAAGAGTTTTACAAATATCTCATTTGATCCACACAACAACTCTGGTAGACAAGTGCTATCATTACCTCATTTTTATAGATGAGGAAGCTGAGGCACACAAGGCTAAGTGATTTGCCCAAAGTCACACAGCTAGTAAATACTGGAGGCCAAATTCAAACTCAGGTCTTCATTAGTGCTCTATCTACTGCATCACCTAAATACCCACTTTTCTGTTAGCATTCTTCTTTGTTGCATGAGGTCACACTCCTTGAAGCTGCTCCCCCCCCCCCCATCCTTCCACATCTAGCTGTTTTCATGTTTTCCTTTGGTGTCTCTTTTTGTTCCTAAGTACTGTATATAGCTTCTGCTTTCTTAGGTGATCTTTTATTCTCATAATTTCTCTCTGCTCTCAGCTGGATTCCTTGGCTTCTACTGGCATCTTCTTCCCAGTGATGTGATCAGTTCAGTGGGGTGGAGGAGTGAGAGAGAGGGAAAATTTTTTTTCTTCCTTCCTCTCTCTGCATTATTTAATTATTTCCCAAGAACCTGAATCTAGAGTTATTTTCTCTGAGGCTGGTCCACTGTTTGATTGAGTCTATTTTTATAAGCAGCTCAAGAGATGTTAGTCAACAAGCATTTATTAAGTATTTACTATGTACTAGGCACAGTACTAAGTGCTATGGATACAAAAAAAAAAAGCACAGTCTTTGCTTCAAGGAGATTACATTCTAATTGGGGAGAATATCCAAATAACTATGTACAAACAAGATATACACAAGATAAATTAGAGATAATCTTAGATACAAAGCTGAAGATGGACTAGCCTAAACTTCCTTGTAGAAGATAGAGTTTTAGTTGACCCTTGAAGGAAACTAGGGAAGCAAGGAATTAGAGATAAATAGGGAGAGTATTCTATGTAGGGGACAGATAAGTAAAAAGAACAGAATTAGGAGATGAAGCATCTTGTGCCAGTAAAAACAAGGGGAGATCTATGTTCCTGGATTGCAGAGTATATGGAAGCCAGTAAAGTATAAGAGCACTGCAAAGGCAAGAAGGAGCCAGCTTCAGAATATATATATTTTTGCTGAGGCAGTTGGGGTCAAGTGACTTGCCCAGGGTCACACAGATAGCAGAATAATTTTTTAAAAAGCTTTTTTATTTACAAAACATATGTATGGGTAATTTTTCAACATTGACCCTTGCAAAGCTTTCTGTTACAAATTTTTCCCCCCTACTCCCCAGCCCTTCCCCTAGATGGCAGGAAGTCCAATACATGTTAACCATGTCAAAATACTTGAAAAATCGAATGTGTATACATATTTATACAGTTATCTTGTTGCACAAGAAAAATCAGATGTACAATAGCAGAATAATTTTAAAAGCCAAAAAGAAGACTTTATATTTAATCCTGGGTCTTCTCAATTAATCACAAGATATTTATTTGTTGGGTGACATTATCTTGTTTTTCATCTGGGGACCAAAAGTCCCATGATCATTTCAAATACACTTATCCACACATTATGATGAAATTATAGGAAAATTCCTTCATTGAAGGAACCTATACTTTCTGTGATTATATTATTTACAGAGGTTGTGGAAACCCATTGTGAAAGAATATCTAAGGTAGCTATAGAGTAAGATTATTCTAGTTAGTACATTTGGATATACTAATATTCATTTGTTGCAAACTGGCCCCTAATTCATAATTGGAAATCCAACTTTTAACACCAAGCTAATGTTAAAATATACAAACACACATTAATCACCAACTGGAATTTTTTTTAGTTACTGGAATTTAAAAAGACAGTTCATATTTCAAAAGAAAATGTTCATAGATGTTAAAGCTTTAGGAGAAACTCAAACCAAATCTATTATAGCTATTGGTGTAACCCAAAATGAGTAATGGTATTTCTTTATTTAACTTACATGCCTATAAAGAAGTTAATTTTGTTTTGGAAAGTTATATAAATATATGATGTTTCCCAGTAATTAGCATCTGACCTTCATTTCCTTGTGTTTATTGATGCTTTTGGAAAGTATAAGCATTACAGATTTTGTCTCTGTTTTTTCAGATGTCTGTTGTATGCATCTGCAGTTTTAACTGAATATAATACAATAATATATTTGATAAGGGGGATTTTTATTCTTAAATATTTAATTAGTAACAATAATAATGATAGCTAACATTTATATAGTGCCTATTATGGGCCAGGCACTGTGCTGTTTTATAAATTTTATCTCATTTGATTTTCACAACCCTGAAAAGCTAGTGCTATACCCTCATTTTACAGGTAAGGAAACTGAGATGAACAGGGGTTATGTGACTTGTCCAGGTCATATAGCTAGCTAATAAGGATATCTGAGGTCAGATTTAGTATCTGAGTTTTTTTTTATTAAAGCTTTTTATTTGTATAACATATGTATGGGTAGTTCCCCAACATTGATCTTTACAAAGCTTTCCATTACAAATTTTACCCCCAGTCCCCTCCCCTCCCCTAGATAGCAGGAAGTCCACTACATGTTAATAATGTTGAAATGAATATCTGAGTTTTTATGACTTTCAGGCCTGGTACCCTATCTACTATGTCATTTAGCTGCCCCATTACCAGGGTGCAATATAGGAAGTATTGCAACCCTCTTTATAGGATTCAAAATGCTTTATCAGTATGAACTGCTATGATTTGTTAATGATTTCATTGATTAGGAGAATTCCTATCAAATGAATAGAGGAGATTCTGTCCTTAACTTTTCATCTTGCTAAGTTGCCCAAGTCTCAGAGAGGTTAAATGAATTGCTTGTTATCTTAAAGCTAATAAGTGTTAGAAGCAGAATTTGAACCCAAGTCATTTGATTCCAAGTTCAGCATATTAACAATTGATTCTGCTTCTATAATATTATATAACATAATATTCTCTCTCTTTGCCTTATTCTTCCTAAAACTATAATTTCTCATCATTGTAACTTCAAATCACACCATCCTTTCCTGTTCAGCTCATCACTTTTTGCCTGGCTGCCTTTTCACAGCTTTTACTTTAGATTTAACCAGGCTAACTACACACTGTGTTCTAGCTTTCAATCTCTCTCCTTCTTTTCCTACAAATGATCATGACCTACCAGTGAGCTACTTTTTGTTCTGCTCCAGTGCTCAGTGATTTTGGAAAAAGGCATGTAAGTGTGCCAGGTGGTGCTATTACCATTTCTTTTGAGCTTGGCCATTACCTGAAAATTCTTTTAATTTTTTTCTGATTGATTCTCTCTTACATTTGCCACAGTGGATACAAAAAAACTTTTCTTTAAGCTCTTTGCTATATCATCAGCTTTTCTTCTTAGGAGATAAACTCTTATTTTTTTTTAAGAAAATTGAGGTCATCTTTCTATCATAGGTTTCCTTTTCTACACCATTTAGAAAGTCTCTACATTTTATTGCCTTTTTTATTTCAATCTGTGAGAAAGAGGTAATCTTTCTTCTTAAATCTAATCTCTTCTAATTGTGTCCTTGATCCTGTTCTCTCTCATCTTTTCTGGGCTCTTTTACTGCTGATCATTCTCTCTCATTTTTACTTTCATTCTGTCCTAAACTGTCAGCTATTAGCCTATAAACATCTCCAGATCTTTGATATCCTTAGTATACTTCGCTTGGGGGCAGCTGGTTGGTGCAGTGGATAGAGTGAAAACCCTAAAGTCAGAGAACCTGGGCAAGTCACTTAACCCCAATTGCCTCAACAAAAAATAAAATAAAATCATTAATGGAAAAAAATATACTTCACTTAGCTTGAGATTAATTGAGAAGCATATCTGTCTATTTGTCTGTCTACATAAACATATAATTAGTATATTTCTAATATAACTATATATGTTAGTATGTGAATATGCACAGTATATATATTATTTCGACCCAAACTGAATTAAAGTGTAATCGGGAGATATCTAACAAAAAAATAAATAAAAATAAAATAAAACATGATTTTCTAAGTCAATATGTAGTCCATAGGGATCCTTATATACTGGTTTAGTGGCCTCTTTTTCTATTTGATTTTGATACCTTGACTTAATAAAATGCATTTCATTCTTTTATTAATTCATATAACTATTGAACTATATTGAGTACATAATTATAAGTAAAATATATACATATATGTGTATTTTACATATAGGAATATATATGTATATACACATTGCTAATATGTTAGTTTATATTCAAGACATTTTTACTGCTGGGATAAAAATATTTGGAAATTACTCATTCTAGCCTACATTTCTTGATCTTAGATACAAGAAAGATATGAGAAACTCTATCAAATGCTTTGTTGAAATCTGGGGAAATTTACACAATTCCATTGATGTACTTGTCTCATTACTCTGGCAAAAACAAGTGAACTGAAGGTAGAATGATTTGCTGGTAATGAAGTCACACTGGCTTTGTGCTCATCATTTCCATTTTTTTAATTCTTCAGTAACCAACCCTTTAATAATATATTCTAGAATTATTCCAGGAATCAGAATTGAGTTCATCGACATAGTTTGTATATTCCACCCTTTTCTCTTTTTTTTTGTAGACCTGGACATTTTCCGTTCCCAACCAACCATGTAGTGATATCTTTCCTGTTCTTCATGATTATTCAAAGATGACAGTTTTTTCTATATCTTAGGCTGTAGTTCATTTGCACTTGTTTGACACAAGCACATTGAGGAAAGCTAGGTGATCTCTTACTCTCTTATTTTTTATCACAGATAATATTCACTCTCTTTTCGACACTTTTGTTCTACCCTTTCCAGGTCAGGGATCATTCTCATTGGCATAGAAGCATAATAAGGGGCAGCAGTTCTTTTCTCCCTTTTCTAATTATTCCATATATAATGAAGAGTGGTTCTGTCACTTTCTGTCACTATTTATTTATTCTTCTTTCTTCCTCCTATTTGCTAAAAATAACACTTTTTAAAATCACTGTTTTTTGCTTTACTCATTAGTCTCAGATCTTTTAGTTTTAGGACTCCTGACACATTCTTACATTAATCCCTTAGCTTTCACTTTATATTCTTGTCTTTTAAAATCTTGAATTGGTTGGCAATTCCACATTGATGCATCCACAAATATTTTCTTTGGACAACTAACTTCCCTTTTTTCCCATTAAAATTGTATTTATCTGTTTCTTCAGAATGTCATTTTAAAGAGTTTCCCACTTACTTTCCCCTGTAAAATTTTAGGCTTTGAGATCTTACCAATTTTTTTCTCTGGATTTTTTTTCCAGAGTACCTAGCTTTTCCCCAAACCCAGGGTGGTTGTCAGCAGATTACCCCCAATTTCTTTTTCTTTGAGGCAACTATATATTCAGTGGCCAGAGCTTTTGGCCTGGAGTCAAGAAGACCTGAATTCAAATTTGACCTTAGAAACTTACTCCTTTCTGTCTTGAGCAAGTTACTTCATCTCTGTTTACCTCAGTTTCCTTATCTATAATATGGGGATAATAACACCATCTATCTTTGCTGTGAGGATTAAATGAGATATTTATAAAGCCCTTAGCATAGTACCTTGCACAGAGTGAATGTTTTAAAAATACATATTACCAGGGCAGCTAGATGGTGCAGTAGATTGAACTCTGGCCTTGAATTCAGGAGGACCTGAGTTCAAAGATAACCTTAGATACTTAACACGTGACCCAGGGCAAGTCATTTAACCTAAATTATCACAAAATAAAACAAAACTATACACACACACAAACACACATTATATATATAAAACCTCTTCTTCAGTCTTTGCTTAGGTAAGATCAATTCTATGTTCTATACTTAAAATAATTTTTTTTTTAAAGGTTGGATTTTCTTATTTCATTTGGACTAGCAATATAGGGCTACTTATTCACAGGCTTAATCTCACTATTGATTGATATGGAAGTTTTCAACTGTTCTGTTTCCTACTTGGAGCCTTTTATTCCTCATTAGTCAACATGGTGGCCCCTTTTCTTGGGAACTCAGCATATTTATTTTGAACTTAGTGGGGACAGCTGATCCCTAAAGCTCATTGTATCTCAGAACTACTGAGCTTGACATCATTAGATTCAGCTTCTCTAGTAGCCAGGATTATAAACATGTGCTCATTTACTTCAGCATTCAGTTTATACTATACAAAGAGCACTATACTAGGAATAAAAAGGTCAAATAAGACAGTTCTTGCCCTAATTGAATTTAATAGGCAAAATCATAAAATATGTAAATGTGGGGTGGAGTAGTGGCTAGAATAATTACATTAGAATCAGAAGACCTGATTTCAGATCCTGATGAAGATACTGAACCAATTCTTGGATCCATGATCATGTAATTTAATCTCTCAGACCCTTAGTTTTTTCATCTGTAAAGAAGAGATATTAATATTAAGCGCTATTTACCTTGAAGGGTCCGTAGGATAATAAAGTTATACCTGGAGGGATCCTTAACAAATCAGGTAACTGAGGTCCAGAGAAATGAAGTCATATACCCAAGGTTACGTAGAGAGTAACAAAGATAGGGAAGTAACAGAGAACCTTGGACCCAAAATCTATATTGTTTCCATATACCATGTTGTGTCTTATTATGAGAAAAATATGCTGCAGACGTTCAAGTGCTAAACAATTGTAGGTTTTGTAATGTAAGACAAATTGTGAAGTTCAAAGGTAAGGTTCATGCAACATATTTGAAGTTAGGTAGGGTAAGATTACTTGTACTTGGGAAAAGCTTCATGGTGGAAGTGGGCTTTGAATGGAAAGATTTTAATCAAGGATAAAGGGGAACATTCTAGATCACTTAATCAGGAAATGGTGAGGAAGTATAATATTGTTGGAAAGTAAGGTGTAAATGGGGGAATAATATGAGATAAGACAAGAAAGGTAACCAGAATGTGACTGCCAGGATATGGAATTTATACTTTATTGCATTGAAAATGAAGAACTGCCTACTGTTTTGATGAAAGTGAATGGTTGGAAAGATTATATGGCTAGATTAAGGATGGGTGGAAGAGAAGAGACTAGATTGGAATATTAGATGGGAAATTACTTCTTCTAAATTACTAAATAATGAGCATCTAAACTGCTTATAACTGTTGTCAAATTCTAGTAGTAATAGATATAAAAGAGAGAAAGTATTTTGTAAAAGCATTTCCCTTTTGGAAGATATTTAAATCCTGAAGTGCCTGGGGCTGCCATTCTATTTTGTTGGAGAAGAAAAAATAAATTTCCCTTCTGCTTCTATTTTTAATAAGTTTCTAAGGGTTTTTTTTTTTTTTTGTAGTTAAACTATTAACTGACACAGAAACAATTTGTTGATCATGGTTAATACATTTTTTTTTCAATTTCTTTTTCTCAGTTTAAATCTATTCTTAATCATTGTTAAATTTGCTTAGTGGTAAGATTATTACTTCCATTTTTAGTTAAAATACTCTAATAAGTTTGGAACATGCAATGTTTGAAGAATAGATTCTATCAGAGAAAGTAATCTCAAAATATGCCTGACTTTAATTTTAAATGTAAATAGGTGAACTTTTGACTTAAATCTATGGTGGTGAAAGGGACCTTAGGATGGAGAATATAGATGTTAGAGCAGGAAAAGATCTTAAAGTATATAAGACTTGACAGGAACCTTAGACCACTAGAATGTTAGAGAAAATTCTAATATTAAAACTAGTTAGAGTTAGAAAACTAGAATGTTAAAGAAAAAAAAGAATATTAAGAACCAAAAGGGACTTTACAACACTGAACAGAAGAAATGAAAAGAATCTTAATACAGAAAATGTTAGAGCTGGGGGAAAACCCCCCAAATATCTTACTCATAGAATGAAAGGGACTTGTGAAAAAGGAAGTGTAATGATAGAGCAGGCAGATCATCTTATCAAATCCTTTCATTTTATAGATTTTTGATTGATTAAATTAAAGAGAATAACTTATGTTCAAACTGGTACATGAGATGCAGAAATTAAGAGTTTAAAAACATTTTTCAGTTAAAAGGTCAAATTTTTGAAAAAAATGTCCGAATAAAATTGGACATTCCTGTTGATTCTTTAGATTTGTTTCTTTTTTAAATAATTGCCCTACTTTCCTTGACATGTTTTAATGTTTTTTTAATTTTTGATGACTCAGTAATTTATATGAAAACATTCTATATGAAAATATTAATTATTCCAATTATCTCATGGAAAGGAAATATTAATATCATGGGTTAGTATAACTGTATTCTTGAATTATAGCTTGATGAACCACGAATAGGAAAGAGATAAATAATTTTATCTATAGAAATTAAATTATCCAAACTTGTTTATACATGGTCCATTGATTTTAAAATTTGCTATGTTTGAAGATTTAAAACATCCTTATTGTAGAAAGAGCTTTTAAAATTAGAATAATTCCTGGAATAATTTGAAGTGTCTTTTGAGTATGCTTCATTATGTTGTAAGGGAAGGAGAAATGTACTTATAGCAACTATATACAACAATGAAATCCAATAGGATTATGACTTCACATTAAGGAGAAATTAATTACTAGAGTGAAAAGACTATTTGTTCTCAGATTGTTTTCTGGTTAAAGAATGCTAGATGTTTTGTGATGGTGTTTCTAATGAAGTAGTTTCAAGTTAGTTATTTTTGCTATATTGTCTCAATGAATAAACTATATCTTGACCCTTTTGAAAAACCAAGTTTCCAGTGTTAAATGTCTCTGAAACTATAGTATATATTTTTTCTTTTTCTTTTTTGCCATGAATATGCAATATAGTAAAATAACAAAGTATTTCATCAGTATAAATTTTTTCCCCTGAGGCAATTAGGATTAAATGACTTGCCCAGGGTCACACAGCTAGGAAGTGTTAAGTGTCTGAGGTCAGATTTAAACTCAGGTCTTCCTGACTTCAGGGCTGATGATGCTCTATCCACTGTGCCACCTAGCTGCCCCCATCACCGTGAAAATTATAAAGAGACTTTATGTATAATAGAGCTTTTTAAAACTTTCCCTACTCACAACCCCTTTTTGTCCAAGAAATTTTTAGGGGATCCGAGGCAGGTAGATATATAAAATAAATATACAATCAAACATTTACTGATAATAAATCATAAAAAATATTTTAAAATAGTTGTTTGGTATGCATATAATTTCATAATATATTAAAGACAAAAGCAATTTTGCGTACTAATGAGATGAATGTGCTTGTTTATTTTTACATAAAGAATTAAGTTTTGGAGGAATATTTAATACCTCTTATTGTTGCCAATTTTTTTTTGCAACCTCTACCTTCAATTATGGGATCACAATCCATAATTTAAGAAGCTTTGATATGCAAGATGAAGCAGACTCCAGAGCTGCTTTCCTCACTCTGACTTATACTAGCAGGTTGGGTCCCCAGAGCACAGGTGCTTCTTCTCCCTTCAGGGTTCTGAGTGATGACTTTCTAATGCTGATAAGCCCCCACTGCAATGCTTTCCCCTATGAGTATCAGTTGATATAGATCAGTTAGCCAGACTTAATTAGCTTGTAAAAATAGTTATTTGCTGAGGTGGTATAGTAAAAGCAATTGTTACAAAATATCCTTCAAAAGTCTGTGATATACTCCCCCTTCAGTATATAGGGGTCCGGGACTTACACTTTGAGAGCATATGTGATAAAAGGGCAACTTACAGCTCTTGATTACAGAAATTCTGATCTTTACCTTTGGGAAATATTCATGTATTTTCCTTTGACTTGGCCTATTTTTTTCTGGGCTCCTTGTAGTGTCTTGAAGCTACCTGCCCTCAGCTCCAGGTGAAGACACTGCCACTAGCTTTTGATGTTTTGGGGGCTGCTGCTAGGACACTAATTAGAAGTCAGAATTCTTTCCAAAATTCACTCTTCTGGTCAAGAGGTTGGGGAGGAGATTGAGGCTGCTTTCTCTCCTTGAAAACTATTTTGTCATAGGAGCTTGAGTCTTTTATCCTGTCAGAAACACAAATGCCAAAGTTTCAAACTAACAACTATGTTATACAAAATCTGCTGAGCATGAGGAAGAACACATTTATTTAGTGTTTTGGATTTAGTGATTCAGTCAAAGTAGCTGTATTTGATTAAGGTGCTATGGCATGAATGATTATTTGTCTCAACTGACCCTCACCTTTATAGCTATATAATGTTAACTCATTTCTAAATGATAAGATAGAAAGTGTTTGATTTATACTTATAGAGCTTGTGTTCAAATTCCATCTCTGCCTCTTAATCATTTGTGTGACTGTGGCAGATCTCTTCCAAGGCCTTGGTTCTTATCATCTATATGAGTAAGTCATATTCTATTTAACTGTATACTATTTTCTTAGAGATTTTTGTTGGATAGAAACAATTTATTTTATGCTATGTAAACTTTAACTTATATTCTGAAGTTGGTGCAAATATTGAGATTTGGCTTTGATTTTTTTTTTAGGCTCTGCCTTTTCATTTTTCAGTAAAGAAATAGTATAAAAATATAATACAATTAATAAATTGTGTTCTAGAATTCTTTTGTTATGTGTTAGGTGCTTAAATTGAGAATTATTTTTTCCTTCTATTCAGTAGACATTTACAAAGCATTTTTTGCTTTTTTATTTTTTCAAGGAGTATGTGAGATATTTGGGAGGCAGTCCAGCATGATAGGAAAGAGCCCTCTTTGTAATGCAGAAGTCTAATCCAGCCTGTCAAACTCAGTAGTTTTGTGACCAGGCACAAAACACCTAAAACTACATGAGCCTACATTTCCTAGTCTATAAAGTGGTTATAACTAGTATGTAACTCAAAGATGTAGCACATGGGCATCTGCTCAGAACTCTAGAGTAGTTCCAAGTGTATCTCCTGATTGAAAAGAAAAAAGAAATGTAATAAAAAAGGCATTCACAAGAGAGTATGGTGAGAAAAGTGGCTATAAAATGATCCTTCCTCTCCCCTCAATAAGCTTGGAGGCACTGTTTCTTGTATATATATATATATATATATATGTATATATATATATATATATATACACATATACACACACACACATATATATATACATATATACACACACACACACTATCAGTAGGAAAAAATATTCATGCATAGAGAACATACATGCATGGCATATGTTTGATTAGGGAATATTTATGGAAGGACACACAGGAACATGAATGGCCCAGGACATATAAGTTGAGGGGCAACATACCTCTGATGCTTCAGGATCAGCAGTGTCTTTTGACCATGGCATTGTACTTTTTGCTGAGTCTGCTTTTTACTATGTATGACGTTTCTGTTGGGTACTTGCTTTTGGTTTTGTGGTAATTGCTAGCAAGTAATCTCTACTTTGGTCTCTTTAAGGCCATGTGCAGGCCATGTCTGCTTTGATGCCATTAATAGTTTCTTTCTGCTAGCTTTCCATGGCTATAGATCCAGTGAGATATTTGTCACTCACCAAGAACAAGCCTTGGACAAAAGCCAGCCAGATTGTCGGGGCTGAGATTGTCTATTTTTTAAATTGTCTGTTGTCTGAGGATAAATCATAGTTCTTTTTCTGGGACTATTATTTGACTTGGGGTTTAAAATTCTCAGGATGTTCCCATGCTTGGCACACATATAAAGTAGAGCTAGAATTAAGTAAAGTAGGTAAGGCCTCTCTTCTCTACGGACCTTCCATGAATTCCTGTTGTTGCTTTGTGAATCAGGAACAAAAAAATTATGGCTTTGTGATGTTGTTTGGATGATGAAATATCTATTTTTAAAAATACATAAAATGCTTTGTGAACTTTAAAATGATAATATATGATGATGATGTAAAGAAACAAAGGGAAAAATGAAACCCTTTGCTCTGAAGAGGTTTATGCTTTACTAGGGGAGATAATATGTACATGAATAAGTAATTATAAGATAATTTTATGACAGTTGGTAAACATTTGTTAAGAACCTACTATATGCTGAGAAGATTTTTTAAAAATGACTCTACTCTCAAGGACTTTACAATCTAATGGGGGAAAATGGCACACAATAGGAAGTTGAAAAGAAATGAAGAGTGGTGGCTAGCATGGTACATAACAAAATCTAGAGGAATGCAGCTGGGTGGAAAAGGAAGAGTGGCTAGCCTGGGTACCCTCATCAAACATGGGTTCTGGAAACTTTCCATCTCCATTCTCCAAGTATAGGGAGGGACCCCAGGGCAAGGGAGTTCTGATGAGGTATGAGTGCCAGGTGTGAAGTGTTCTTGCAGAATGATGAAGTTTCTGGTGCATGAAGTCCAGTGGAATATACCTGAGTGGGAAGAAGAAAGCAAGTCAGGAAAGGCTTCTTGTAAAAGGAAGCACTTGAATGGGCATTGAGTGAAGCTGAAGGGCTGAGAGGAGTAAATTAGAGTTACAGAAACAAACTATATGTAAAGCCACTGAAATGGGAATTGGAATTGTAGAAAGGAAATAGAGCTGGTGGGTTAGGTTGCCAGCTCTGCCACAAGCTATCTGTCTGATTTTGGGCAAGTCACCTAACTTCTCTGGGCCTCGTGAGGTTCCATTTTCTCCAAGACAAGAAAACTGAGCAAATTCTTAGTCAGTGAGATGATGGTATGACTAGGGAAACTATGCTGTTTTACCTGGAATTCAGAATAATATATAATGTGGATGCTTTGGTCCCAAAGGGCCAGGCAGGCTAAACCTTCCCTTCAGCTTTCTCAGAATTCTCAGGATTCTCAGGTCTATTTTTCCTCTCTCTTAGTAGAAGCCCCACTGGCTCTGTTCTCCTATTTGTTAGGGTCCTTTACTAGTACCCAGTTCCATTTAACTACTTAATTTTCTTTTACAAAGAAATATTTTAAAATATAATAACATAAAGTAAGAACAAATGCACAGCTATTTCCCCAATATCTCTGGGACATCCTTTCCCTTATTATATCAGTCTGTGGGAGAATAGGCTTGAAACTTAGCTGAGTTCCAGTATTGATTTGATTGTACGAAATTTAGATCCAAAGGTAGCAACTTGGCTGGATGAGTCTGAAAGCTTGCATTATGCTGTTATAGCCTTTGAGAAGTCAGTATCACTTCCTGTAATGAGTAGTCTATTAAAGTATGACCAGTATAAAAAAAAACTTTAAAAATACTTTTTTAATTTCTTTAAAACAAAAACTCCTGGTTGGGAAGAATTATTTTTCTAATATTCTTTTTTTTCCCCTGAGGCAGTTGAGGTTGCCCAGGGTCACAGAGCTAGGAAGTGTTAAGTGTCTGAGACCAGATTTGAACTCAGGTCCTCCTGACTTCAGGGCTGGTGCTCTATCCACTGTACCACCTAGCTGCCCCATCTAATATTCTTACAGAATATTTTAGTACAACATTTTTTGGTCAATATCTTTCAATTTCCATGGTGTTTGGGAACCAGGAAGGCCATAGTGTTCAAGTCCCTTGACACACAGATAGATCACAGAACTACTTGATGCTCTGAACTACTTTTTAAAAAAATAGGTTTCCAGTCTCCCATGATTGAAGGAGATTTGCAAATACTAGGGATTTTCCCACACTATTGAAAACACAAATCTCAACTACTTTCTCAATTAACTATCTTTTCCACCTCTTCATCCCCTTCATCCCACCTACTTTATGGAAGAGAAGACAGTCAAATTAAAAAACAACAAGTATATTGAGGAGGATTTTTTTCTTTTTGTGGGAAGATTCTTGGGTACATCTTAATTTGTTGATCTCCTATGTATTGTGCATTTATATTATCTTTTATTTATTAAATCCCTACTTTGTGCCAGGCTAAGCGATTTATATCATTCAATTTTCGAAACAACCTGGGAGGTAGGTACTGTCTGTTAGGTATTATTATTCCCTTTTTAGAGCTGGGGAAAACTAAGTCAGAAAATAATGAAGTGACTTACTCAGAGTCACAAATTTAGTAAGGGTGTGATATTGGATTTAAGCTCACATCTTCCTGACTTTAGAACTAGCACTCCATTCCCTGTACCACCTTGTCCTATAAGGATTCATTTATGTGATGGTCCTAAATAATCAAAATATTCCATATTATAATTAGGTGGAACATTTTTTAAAAGGCTATCAACAAAAATGTTTTGAAACCTATTTTTCTGTATTATTTCATCAACAAGGTTATTGTCAGCCTCAAAATTGACCTAAATATTTAGATTATTGAAACATTTTTGCATTTATTGCTTATTAATTTAATAATGAAATGTTTATAAACATTCATTCATAATGTATATAAATGTGAGTGATTCATGTTACTATCATCCAACAAAAATGTCAACAATTGACATTAGGGATGGTTGGCTTAATCTACCAAATCACCATCTGGATATTTCAAAGTAAAATACTCTGAAATTCATCCAAGTTTAGATGTCTGACCTATTTGGCCCACAGGGTATTCAACATACCATATTTTGAACTATTCTTATAGCTAAAGAATGAATAGGGGAAAATGGCCTAAGAAAAGCAACCTTTGTAAAAAAAAATAATAGCCTTTTATTTCCAAAATACATGCAAAGATGATTTTCAGTATTCACCTTTGCAAAACCTTGTGTTCCAAATTTATCTCCCCCCTTTTCCCCCATCTTTCTCAGACACTAAGTAATCCAATATAGGTTAAACATATGCAGATCTTTTTTTATTAAAGTTTTTTATTTGCAAAACATATGCATGTGCAATTTTTCATCACTGACCCTTGCAAAGCTTTCTGTTTCAAATTTATCCCTCCTTCTTCCCACCCCCTCCCCTAAATGGCAGGAAGTCTAATACATGTTAATTATGTTAAAATACTTGACAAATTGAATATGTGTATACATATTTATAGTTATCTTGCTGTACAAGAAAAAATTGGATCTGTAAGAAAAAAAAAATCTGAGAAGGAAAACACAATGGAAAAGAAAGCGTGAAAATGCTTCATTGTGGTCCATTGTCAGATCCCATAGGCCTCTCCCTGGGTGTATATGGCTTTCTTCATCACTGAACAACTGGAACTGGTTTGAAACATCTTGTTGTTGAAGAAAGCCATGTCCATGAGAACTGATCTTCATCTCCTGGTTCTACTCATTTCATTCAGCATCAGTTCATGCAAGTCTCTTCAGGCCTCTCTGAAATAATCCTGCTGGTCGTTTCTTATAGAACAATAATGTTCCATGACATTCATATGCCATAATTTATTCAGCCATTCTCCAATTGATGGGCATCCATTCATTTTCCAGTTTCTAGCCACTATGAAGAGGGCTGTCACAAACACTTTTATGTGCAGATATTTTAAACACATTTCCAAATTTTCATGCTGCACAAGAAAAATCAGATCAAAAAGGAAAAAAAAATGAGAAAGAAAAAAAGCAAGCAAACAACAATAAAAAAGGTGAAAATATCATGTTGTGATTCACATTCAGTTTTCTATAGTCCTTTTTCTGGATGGCTCTCTCCATCACAAATCTATTGCAATTGGTCCGAATAACCTCATTGTTGAAAAGAGCCAAGTCCATCACAGTTGATCATCACACAGTCTTCTTGTTGCTGGGTACAAAGTTCTCTTAGTTCTACTCAGTAGTATCAGTTCATGTAAGTTTCTCCAGGTCTTTCTGAAATCATTCTGCTGATCCTTTCTTATAGAACAATAATATTCCATTACATTCATATACCATAACTTATTCAGCCATTCCCCAACTCATGGGCATTCACTGAGTTTCCAATTCCTTATCACTATAAAAAGAGCTGCTATAAACATTTTTGCATATGTGGGTCCTTTTCCCTCTTTAATTATCTCTTTGGGATATAGAACCAGTAGTGGTACTACTGATTCGAAGGGTTTGCACCCTTTTATAGCTCTTTGGGCATAGTTCCATATTGCTCTGCAGAATGGTTGGATTATTTCATAACTCTATTAACAATTCAGCATTCATTTTCACAAGATTTTGAATTCCAAATTTTCCCCATATCCTCCTTCTTCCAAAGAAGATGTAGTTTATACATGTGCTATTATGTAAAACATATTTCCATATTAGTCAGAGTTGTGAAAGAAGAAATTAAAAAAAAATCTCTCACAAATGATTCAAATAAGTGAAAAAAATATACTTTGATCTACATTCCAGGTCCATCAATTCCTTATCTGGTTATGTATAACATTTTCCTTCATGAGTCCTTTATACTAGTCTTGGATCATTGTATTGCTGTGTGAAGCTGACTCAATCACAGTTGTTTATCACACAATATTGCTTATGTTGTGTGTAGTGTTTTCCTGCTCCTTTCACTTTGCCTTAGTTCATATAAGTCTTTTCAGGTGTTCTGGAATTTACCTAATCATTAATTCTTATTGCACAGTAGTACATTCATAAGTCATAATTTGCTTAGCCATTCTCCAATTAATGAGTATCCCTTCAGTTTTCGTTATTTTGTCACCCTGGTAAGGACTGCTGCAAATATTCTTGCACCATGTGGATCCTTTTCCCTCTTTTATGATGTCTTTGGGTTATAGACCCTGTGATGATATTGCTGAGTCAAAGGGTGTGCACAGTATGCTCTTTTTGGGCATAGTTCCAAATTGCTCTCTAGAATGATTGGATCCGTTCACTGCTCCACCAACAGTGCTTTATTTAGTATCTCAGTTTTCCTATATCCTCTTTAACATTTAACACTTTCCTTTTTTTTTTTTTTGTCATTGAAGCCCAATCTGAAAGATACGAGATAATATCTTAAGAGTTGTTTTGATTTTGATTTCTCTAACCAAAAGCACTTAAGAATACTTCTTATATGCCTATAGATAACTTTGATTTCATTATCTGAAACTCACATCCATTGACTGTTTAGAAGTTGGAAAATGGCTTGTATGTTTATAAATTTGACTCAGTTCTCTATCTTTTTGAGGAATGAAGCCTTATCAAAGATACTTGCTGTAAATATTGTTTACCAGCTTTCTGCTTTCCTTCTGATCTTTGTTGCAATGTTTTTGTTTGTACAAAAGTTTTTTAATTTAATATAATCAGTTATCTATTTTTCATTTGGTAATACTTTTTTTCTCAGTTTATTCATGAGTTTTTTCCCTTCCCATGGGTCTGACAAGTAGACTATTCCTTGCTCTTCTGATTTGCTTATGATACCCCTTTTTATGTCCAAAACATATATTTTGACCTTATCTTGGGTTTATGACGTGAGGTGTTGCCACTATACCTAGTTTGTGGCCTGTTTTCTAGTTTTCCTAGTAGTTTTTTCAGATAGTGAATTCTTATCCCCAAAACTGGGATCTTTAGATTTATCAAGCACTAGGTTACTTTTGTCATTGTTTACCATGTCTTATGTACCAAGTCTATTCCACTGATCCACCATTCTGTTTCTTAGCCAATATCAAATAGTTTTGATGATTAATGTTTTTATAATGTAGTTTTAAATCTGGTATGGATAGACTACCTTCCTTTGTATTTCCCCCGCCCCCATTAATTCCTTTGGTATTCTCAACTGTTCTTCTAGATGAATTTTATTGTTATTTTTTCTAGCTTTATCAGGTAGTTCTTTGATAGTTTCATTTGACCCTGAATAAGAATATTAGTTTAGGCAGAATTTTCATTTTTATTATATTGGCTTGGCCTACTTATGAGTAATTGGTATCTTCCCACTTGTTTAGCTTTGTTTTTATTTATGTGAAAACTGTTTTGTAATTACATCCATATAATTCCTGGGTTTCTATTGATAGGTACACTTCAAAGAATTTAATTTGTTTAGACTTTTTTATTTTTTTGGTTTATATGACTTTATTGAAGAAAATAAATCAATTACTAGCAGACCTTTTAGTTAATCACTCAACCATTGATACCTTGCATCATTTATTCAGTGCTATGTCAAACAATGTATTGGTAGATAGATTACATAATAGCTCCAAGCCTCCTAACAAAATTTAAATGAAAATTACAAAAAGTTCAAGAACCTATTTTGGAATACAAGGGGTGTTTGACTTCCAATTTCCATTTTCTGTAAACAAGAACAGTTCATTCCTTTATTGATATGCATAAAATACATCATATTTTTTGTTTTGCTGATGCTATAAATTCAGTACCAATCTTCAACTCCATCAGTTATGAGTATAAAAAGTATATCATGAAGCCTCAAATATCTAACAGTGGAAGGCTTAAACAAGAAGGATGCTTCTACAGTAAGGTTGGCTCTTTTTATATGACAATTGTATATCTATCTCCCTCCCCCTCAGAAGGTATTGTCAGCATCTTTTGGAGCAGTGAGAAATGGTTTTACTTTCATAACAAAGTTAAAGTGAAGACTTTGGGCCCATAATATACATGTTCCATTTTAGGAATTATTCTGGATCTTGGGCAATTGTTTTCTTGTAACTACTTTACAGTGTTTAAAAGCAATTATTTTCCCAAATTGGAAGAATTTCGCTCTTCTCAGTCAAGCATGTACATAAATGGTGTAAGATAAATAATAAAATTAAAAAACATGAGGATTGATAGGGGAGCAGCTTTGGATGCATTAGAAAATTAAAAAATGGAAGACTAACCTAAAGTTTATTCCATCTGTAATGTAAGTTTTATTTGCATACTTCTGAATTCATTCTTGAGATATTCTACTGGACTTGTCTCTGTTTTATAGATCAAGGCAATCTTTACTAATAAGGGGTCATCTGGGTTTGTATCACAATAGTAGTGAACAAATGGATAAAACAACCTTAGAAATTGTTAAAGCAGGAGATGACCATGATCTTATAATATTGATACAGATGTTGCCATTATTGTCTATATTTGGATGATAAATTCTTGTAAATGCAATCTTAGATAATGCAAAGGAGTGGTCTATAGGGAAATAAATTGTCAAGAAGAATATACCACTTTGACATGGCTGTCATTAGGTGCCATAATTGTGTCTTGTCAATGAAGCATATCATCTCTAACAGACCTGCAGAACGTGGTGCTGGAAGATCAGAGACCAAATCACTAAGTTCCTTATTAATCTGTTTCAGGCCATGGTATGAGCTTTTTTCTGCTTGACTCCTGCACTCTCTCTGTGGGCAGAAGTATCCGGGCAAAAACTGATTATTTGGGAAGAGATTGTGGGGAAGGGATCTTTTTACACTGGCTCCATGCAACACAAGTACACTGACATAGAGGGTACCAGGCCTCCCTCAAGCTGGTAGCTGATGCCTCCCTGGCCCCAAGGAGGTTATGTGCATTACAATCCTGTTTATGTTTATTTTAAATGGAATTTCTCTTTCTGTCTTTTGCTATTGGGCTTTGTTGGTCATATAAAGTAATGCTGATGATTTATGTGGCTTTATTTTATATCCTGCAACTTTGCTTACAAGGCATCTTAAACTCTTTCCACTTGTGACCTCTTTTTGCCTGAGAAATTTTCATGTGACCTTGGGTATATAGGGACGTAAAATAAGTATAGAAATGAAACATTTATTGTTAATCAATCACAACCCCCAAATTTAATTATGAGATCTCATATGAGGCCACTAACCACTATTTAAGAAGCTTAATTAAAGTTGTTAATTATTTCAAATCTTTTTTTTGGTTGATGTTCTAGAATTCTCTAAGTATATTATCATATCATCTGCAAAAAGTGATAGGTTTTTTTCCCTTATAGCCTGTTCTAATCCTTTCCATTTCTTTTTTCTTCTCTTATTGCTGAGGCTAACACTGCTAGTACAATATTGAATAAAAGTGGTGATAATGGGCATCCTTGCTTCACTTTTGATCTTATTGGGAAGGTTTCTAGTTCATTCTCATATATAATACTTATTTGATGATTAGATACTGCTTATCATTTTAAGGACTGCTCACTTTATTTCTAGGCTCTGTAGTGGTTTTAATAGAACTGTATTTTGTCAAAAACTTTTCCAGTATTTATTGAAATAATCATATGATTTCTGTTGGTTTTGTTACTGATATGACCAATTATATTGATGGTTTTCTTAATATTGAGCCAATCTTGCATTCCTGATATAGATCTCATTTGATTGGATGGTATATAATCCTTATGTTATATTGCTATAATCTCCTTGCTAATATTTTGTTCAAATCTTTTTTTTTTGCTTCAATATTCATTAAGGGAAAATGGTCTATGATTTTCTTTCCCTACTTTAGCTCTTCCTGATTTTAGTTATCAGCACATATTTGTATCATAAAAAGGAGTTTGATAGGGCTTCTCTTATTTTTCCAAATATTTTATATAGTATTGGGATTAATTGTTTTTTAAATGTTTACTTGAATTCACTTGTGAATCCATCTGAATCCAGGGAATTTTTTCTACGGAGTTCATTAATGGCTTATTCAATTTCTTTTTGTAAGATCAGGATAGTTAGGGTTTCTGTTTCCTGTTCTGTTAGTTAATTTATATTTTCATAAATATTCCACAATTTCACTCATATTATCACATTTACTGGCATATAACTGAACAAAATTTTCCTAATGAGTGCTTTAATTTCTTGTTTATTAGTGGTGATTTCATCCTTTTTCATTTTTAATACTGGATGCTTGATTTTCTTTCTTTTTCTAAAAATCAAATTAACCAGTGGATTCTAGCTCTAACTCCTAGATTTATTGGATTTTCCAGATTTCTAATTTGGTACTCAGAGGTATTTAATTTGTTCTTTTTCAAAAATTTTTTAGTTGCATTCCTCATTCATTGATTTATTCTTTCCCTATTTTGTTGACATAAGAATTTAGAGAAATAAATTTACTTCTAAGTACTGTTTTGACTGCATTCCAGAAATTTTTGTATGTTGTCAGATTGTTGTCATTTTTTTAATGAAATCAATGATTGTTTTTAATGACCCATTCTGTAGGGTTATTTAGTTTCCAATTAATTTTTAATCTATCCACTGCTCTTGTTGAATGCAATTTTTATTATCTTGAGATCTGAAAATACATTTAATATTTCTGCATTTTTACATTTGATTCTGAAATTTTTATGTTCTATTACATGTGTAGGTGCCATGTGCAGCTGAGAAAAAGTACATTCCTGTCTGTTTCCATTAAGTTTTCTCCAAAAGTCTGACATTTATTTCATATTTAAGATTCTGTTTATCTCTTTAGTTTCTTTCTTATTTATTATTATTTTTTGGCTGGATTTATTGAGTTATGAGAGGGGACAATTAAACCCTTCTACTAGTATAGTTTTACTATTTCTTGTAATTCACTTTCTTTTTAAAAATTTGAATGCTAAACTACTTGATGCATAAATGTTTTGTATTGATATTGCTTCTTTGTCTATGGTGCTTTTTAGCAAGATGTAGTTTCCTTTCTTACTCATTTAATTAGGCCTGTTTTTGCTCTTTTTTTGTATGAAATCAAGATTGCTACCCCTGCTCTTTTTTTTACTTAAGCTGAAGCATAATAGATTTTGCTCCTGCCACTTTCCTTTACTCTGTGTATGTCTCTGCTTCAAGTGTGTTTCTCATATACCACATACTGTAGGATTCTGTTTTTTAAATCACTTTGTTAGCCACTTTAATTTTATGTGAGAGTTCATCTCATTCATATTCACAGCTATGATTACTACCTATGTATTTCCCTTCATCCTATTTTTTCTCCTATTTGTCCTCTTGATCTTTTCACACTTTCCCTCCTCAGTTTTGTTTCCTCTAGCACTTCCCCTTATTTGTCTTCTCTTCTTTCAGTCCCCCCTTCCTTTTTACTTACTCTCTTATTTTCCTACCTCCCTTTCAGGTAAAGTACATTTCTATATTCAACTGATAGTGAGCAATACAGATGTGAATCAAGTTAAAGAAATGCTCATAACCTATCCTCATCTCCACTGGAATAAGTCTTTTGTGACTTTTCATGGGAAATAATTTGCACCATTCTACCTCTCCCTTCCTTCTGCACCCAGTGTATTCCTCTTTCTCATTGCTTAGTTTTTTTATGTCATTTCCTCAAATTTATCTTATTACCCATTCCCTCTATCTTATATATCTCTTTTATTGTACTATTAGTGATACAATTATTAAGAATTACAAGTATCATTTTTCTGTTTTAGAATGTAAACAGTTTAGTTGTATTGAATCCCTTTAGTTTTCTTCTCTCTTTTTACTTTTTTATGCTTTTCTTGGGTCTTGATATTGGAGGTAATTTTTTTTTTTTTGGTTTTCTGGTCTTCCCCATATGAAAGCTTTGAAATCTTATTTTGTTGAATGACCATTTTCCCTCTTGAAGGGAAAATGCTTAATTTTGCTGCGTTAAGTGATCGTTGGTTGTAGTCCTAACTTCTTTGCCTTCTGGAATATCATGCTGCATGATTTCTGATCATTTAATATTGCTGCTGTTGAGCTCTGTGTGATCCTGATTGTGGCTCTACAATATTTGAATTATTTCTTTTTGGCAACTTGTATTTTTTCCTTGACTGGATAGTTTTAAAACTTAGCTATTATGTTTGTCAGAGTTTTTATTTTTAGTATCTCTTCCCTGAGGTGATCAGTGGATTCTTTCAATGCCTGTTTTGCCCTCTGACTCCAGGATATTAAGGCATTTTTCCTTGATAATTTCCTGAAAGATGCTGTCCATGTCCTTCTTTTGATTAAGGCTTTCAAGTATTCCAGTGAATCTGACATTGTTTCTCCTGCATCTATTTTCTTAGGCAGTTGTTTTTTTCATGAAGTATTTTCTGTTTTTTCATTCTTTTGAATTTATTTCATTGATTCCTGATGTTTCATAGTCATTAATTTCCATTTGCCCAATTTGAATTCTTAAGGTGCTATTTTCCTCAATTAGATTTTATCACTTTCTTCTCCATTTGGCCAGTTGTACTTTTTAAGGACTTGTTTTCTTCAATGGATTTTCGTAACTCCTTTTCCATTTTGTCAATTTTACATTTTAGTCAGTTTTCAAATGGACTCTTTTTCATAATTCTTTTGCATCATTTTCATTTCTTGTCCCAGTTTTTCCCCCTTTGAAATTTGAGCTCTACTCCCCAGATGAAAATAGTTCTGACTCAAACTTCTTGTGGCAGTGACTTTTATAATTTAGTATTAATATTATTGCTTTGAGTAAAGTTAGGTGTTTTTCTAAATTATTAACCATCCAAATTTAAGTTGTTCATGAATATACTCTGTTCCCCTAAAGGAGATTTCTTGTAAATAAAAAAAAAAATACAATATACTGTATACTGAAAAAATAACTTTTACACATTTTTTAGCACATGTGTATGTATACATGCATACTTAAATCCCACACATCTTACTTTGGCAAAGGAAGTATTTTAGTATCTTCACTAGGATGCTATGGCAAGATTTTTAAGGCATCTTTGAGGAAAATTTTGGCTAGAAGATACTTCTTGTTACTTGATAGCTGTTCTTGATTCAAGGATGTTTGTTTTAATACCTTCTATCTAAATGTATCCATAGAAGAGAACATTGTTGATTATTTTAGAACAGTATTCCTTCTTTGAAAAATACTTGAGTCACATTTTGTTTTCATTTGTTTTATTCTCTACCATGTTATTTATGATGTGAAAAAAGCTATAGAGCTTTGACCTGAATGTTGACCAAAGAGCTACACGTAATCCTAAATTTACAAAAATAAACTATCTAAATGGATTGCTTTTGAAAGACCTATACTATTTTTTATAATAGTAAATTAAAATAATTACTAGAACATGACTTTACCTCAAAATAATATCATTTAAAATAATTTAATATGATATATGATTATAATAATGTAATTAAAATAAGCTCATCAGAACTTCTAATGAATTTTTCTTAGTATTTTTGTTTGTTTTTTTTATACACTTCTTCCAAGAAAGCTGCCATTGCTCAAAGCATTTTTGAACTCTTCTTTTACATTTGCTTTCAGAGAGACAATTTATTGGCTATGGAAAAATTAAAATCAACACCAAAACTTTAAAGATTAAATTCTTAAAGTAATCTTTAATTTTTGTTACCTTTATTTCTGAATATGTGCCTTCCCTTCCCTTTATCCAAGTAAACTTATCCATTGTAACAAGGATCAAAAAAGAAAAAATCCCACAAAACTAATCCATATATTAACCAAGTCAGATAGTATGTACAATATTCTTTACCTAAAACCTTTTACCTCTTTAAAGAAGGAGAAAGGTACATTTTCCCATCTTAACTTTTAAGTTATGGTATTCAGATTCTTTCCGTTATTATTCTTGCTATCCATTTTCAATATTTTCTTCATCGTTTTATGTAGCCTTTCATTTCCTCCTTTGGTTTGTTCACCTTATTCCTTACCCTACTCTCTTTTTGTTTTCCACTGGAGCTAAAAAACCATGGAGTTGTTTTGTGCTAGCGCATTCTAGTGGTCAATGCTTACTAAATGTTGAATTCAATTGTTCAGGAGTTGAAGGAGAAGCTAGAGAAAAGAAGCATGCAGGTGGAGGGAGGCTAGGAATGCCTGTGGGGTGGAACTGATACTAGAATACATAAGGAGTACATCAGGAAACAGATATTCATTTGTGTGGTTTTTACTGGCTCTGCTATAAATAGAAAATATATGGCATAATTTATGAGTGCTATAAAACAATAATCATTATAAGTAAAGGACTGCCTAATTTTAAAAAATTGATTTAAAAAGTCTACTTTGAAGATTGTGACTCTTTGCTCTCAGTTATTCCTTTTAATCTGGAATTTTTATATAAAACTTCTATGGGGGATCTATCCAATGGCTAGAGGCCTTCTTTCATTTTATCATTTTTGTGGATACTAGTCTAGTACTTTAATTACCCATCTGTTATCATTCATTCTTAATAAGTGACTACTGAATTTTTTTCATTTACATTTTTAATTGTCTTTTATGCTATTTTTTGTTTACAAGTCATCTTTAGGTTTATGCTACAGTCTACTTTTACCTACCACATATATTTTCTTTGCCTTTTGAGTTACTTTCAGTTGTAATTTTCTTAAGATCATGGCATTTTTGGATTTATAATAGAGTTTCACCGGGAAAATACTTTGAGAGTAGTAATAGGAGACTTCCATTATCCAGAACCCACTGGAAATCTCCGTGACAATAGCAGAATATTAATTATATTCTTGATTTACTTTAATAATAATCATGTCCTTCATAAGGAAAAATCAACAGGGTTTTTTTTTAATGTATTGGATTTGATTCTAATGAAGAGAATTCATAGAATAGAATAGAATTGCTAGAATCAAAATTTTGGAAACATTGAGTAGAATTGATCACCCCCTCTTACAGTTTGCAATGAGAAAAAAAGAGTCAGGTATAGCCTGAAATTTATCCTATAATGGGAGTATATTTCAGAGGCTGAAAAGGAGCATCCCATGGATGAAAATTCTTCAGGGAAAGTTGGCATAGGACTGAGTAAAACTATTAGAAATTTTTGAGACCAAAGGAAATAATTCCAATGAAAGAAAAAAATCGGAGTTGTCAAAAGGCCTGATAGAGGTGCAAAGAGAACTTAGTGAGTAACTGTAAACATTTACATACAAAGGATTGAATTAAAGGCCAGTTTCAGCAAAAATATGAAAAGCCCTAAAAAGAGTATTAGAAGGAGCTGGGGCTTGGAAGATAAAGCTAAGGTTATCAAGGCCTTTAAAAAACTTATATAACTGTAAAGGACATATAAAAATGCTATTTGCATCCAGAGAAAGAACTGATAAATAAATGTATGTATAAAATAATTTTACATATATATATACACACACACAGATGCTGACATACACACATCTCTACTTATTTGTTTCTAATGGTAGCCATCTTTTGAACTGGCAATGGGGGAGGGGAGAAAGGAAGAAAAAAAATTTACATGATAATTTTATTATATATTTAAAAGAAATATCACTTTCACATGCAATCATCTTTTTATTTTACTATATTATGGAAGTGCTTGTCATATTTCACAAATTAAAAAAAAAACTATGTGATAGGACTAGAAGGAGTTAGAAGGAAGAGAACTACTGCTGGAGTCAACAGGCTGGTGATTTCTGACAACAGAGAGAGGGTAGAGATGCTTAGGTGTTAGTTACTTAGCTTCTATTTCCTTGTCCAAGGAGGATGACCTTAGCACTCAGTATCATAGGAAAACATGGACATCAGAGAACTGATGTCCAAGACAAGTAAAGAAAGTATAAGAGAATGGTTAATTGACCTTGATGAATTTGTTGCACCTCACGCAAATGAACTACATCTCTGTATAACAAGTGAATTGGTAACTGTGATTCAATGACCATAGTAATCTACTATTTGATAAACTCAAAGACTCCAGCTTCTTGAATATAACAACTCATTATTTAACAAAAATTTCTAGGAAAATGGGAAAATGGTATGGCAGAAACTAGGCATAGACTAACATTTTATACTATATACCAAGATAAGATAAAAATTAGACATAAAGGTTGATACTTAAAGCAAATTAGGAGAGCAAGGAATAGTTTATCTGTCAGATTTTTGGAGCAGGAAGGGAAGAATTTATGACCAAACAAAAGACAGAAAACATTATAAAAAGCAAAATAAATAATTTTGATTACATTAAATAAAAAGGTTTTACATGAATAAAATCAATGCAACCAAGACTATAAGGAAAGCAGGAAGCTGGGAAACAATTTTAAGTGTTTAAAGGCCTCATTTCTTT
>JAJPUD010000089.1:979008-1028428 GCA_023553655.1 Myrmecobius fasciatus
TGTGTCATAGAAGGAATTTGGTAGTACACCTTCTTTCCCTATTTTTTCAAATAGTTTATATAGTATTGGGATTAATTGTTCTTTGAATGTTTGGTAAAATTCACATGTAATTCCATCTGGCCCTGGAGATTTTTTCTTAGGGGGTTAATTAATAGCTCGTTCTATTTCTTTTTCCAAAATGGGGCTATTTAAATGATTTATTTCCTCTTCTGTTAACCTTGGCAATCTATATTTTTGTAGATATTCCTCCATTTAATTTACATTATCAAATTTATTGGCATAAAGTTGGGCAAAGAAATTCCTAATTATTACTCTAATTTCCTCTTCATTGGAGGAAAGTTCTCCCTTATCATTTTTGAGACTAACAATTTGATTTTCCTCTTTCCTTTTTCTAATCAAATTAACTAAAGGCTTATTTATTTTGTTGGTTTTTTCATAAAACCAACTCTTAGTTTTATTTATTAATTTGATAGTTTTCTTATTTTCAATTTTATTGATCTCCCCTTTAATTTTCAGAATTTCCAATTTGGTATTTAATTGAGGGTTTTTAATTTGGTCTTTTTCTAGCTTTTTTAATTGTAAGCCCAGTTCATTGATCTTCTCTTTCTCTGTTTTATGCAAGTAAGCATCTAGAGATATAAAATTACCCCTTATAACTGCTTTAGCCGTGTCCCACAAATTTTGGTATGTTGTCTCATTATTGTCATTCTCCTGGATGAAATTTTTGATTGTGTCTATAATTTGCTCTTTCACCCATTCATTCTTCAGGATTAGATTATTTAATTTCCAGTTAAGTTGTGGTCTATTTTCTCCTGGCCTTATATTACATGCGAGTTTTATTGCATCATGATATGAAAAGGATGACTTTAGTATTTCTGCTTTTCTGCATTTGATTTTGAGGTTTTTATGCCCTAACACATGATCAATTTTCGTATAAATTCCATGAACCCCTGAGAAAAAAGTATACTCCCTTCTATCACCATTCAGTTTCCTCCAGAGATCTATCATATCTAACTTTTCTAGCCCTTTGTTTACCTCCCTAACTTCTTTCTTATTGATTTTGTGATTTGATTTATTTAATTCTGAGAGAGCAAGGTTGAGATCTCTCACTAGTATAGTATTACTGTCTATTTCTCCTTGCATCTCTGTTAGTTTCTCCTCTAGGAATTTGGATGCTATACCACTTGGTGCATATATGTTTAGTATTGATACCTCTTCATTGTCTATGGTACCCTTTAGTAAAATATAGTTTCCTTCCTTATCTCTTTTAATTAGATCTATTTTTGTTTTTACTTGATCCGAGATAAGGATTGCTACCCCTGCCTTTCTTTGTTCACCTGAAGCATAGAAGATTCTGCTCCAGCCCTTTACCTTCACTCTGTATGTATCTCTATGTTTTAGATGTGTTTCTTGTAAACAACATATTGTAGGATTTTGGCTTTTAATCCAGTCTGCTACCTGCTTCCATTATATGGGAGAGTTCATCCCATTCACATTCACAGTTAAAATAACTATATCTGTATTCCCTGCCATCTTATTTACCCAGAGTTATGATTTTCTCTTCCCTTTCCCCTTTCTCCCTTCCCCCCTCCCCAGTATTTTATTTTTGATGACCACCTCCCACCAATAGTCCTCCCCCCTTTAGAGTCCCTCCCTCCCCTTTATACTTTTCCCCTAATCCTTCTATTAGTTTATCCCTTTCCTTTCCTCCTTTCCCTCCCACCTTCCCACAAGGAGGGTCAGGCCTTTCTTTGAAGCCAAATGTGTCTGATATACTCTCTTAGAGTCCAGTCTAATGAGAGTAAGGTTTACACAATACTCATCACCCTCCCTTCTTTCCCTTAATTATATTAGGTCTTCTGTGTCTCTTTATGAGATTTTGCCTTATTTTACCTCCTTTATTTTTACTTTATTTTGCTCCCCCCCTCTTTTTTTTTCAGTATGGTATCCCTTCCACCTCTAATTTCCTTTCAATTATTATCAAAGAAAAATTGAATTATACCCCCATTCTTTAAGGATACCTGTAGTAGAAATATAGTTCTCAAGAGTTCTTTCCTTTTTACCTTTTTATGCTTCTCTTGAGTTCTGTATTTGGAGGTCAATTTTTTTTTTTGTTCAGATCGATCTGGTCTTTTCATTAGAAATAGGTGAAATTCTCCTGTATCATTGAATGACCATCTTCCCTGGAAGATGATGCTCATTCTAGCTGGATAACTTATTCTTGGCTGTAATCCAAGTTCTTTTGCCTTTCAGAATATATGATTCCAGGCCCTTCGATCCTTTAATGTGGAAGCTGACAGATCTTGTGTAATTCTAATTATATATCCTCGGTATTTGAACTGTTTCTTTCTAGCTGCTTGAAATATCCTTTCCTTGGTGCGATAGTCTTGAAATTTGGCCACGATATTCCTTGGGGTTTTAATTTTGGGGTCTCTTTCAGGAGGTGATCAGTGAATTCTTTCAATGCCAACTTTGCCTTCTGATTCTAAAACATCAGGGCAATTCTCTTTCATGATTTCCTGGAAGATAGCATCCAGGTTCTTTTTTTCATTGTGGCTTTCAGGGAGTCCGATAATCCTTAGATTGTCTCTCCTGGTTCTGTTTTCCCAGTCAGTCTTTTTCCTAGGAGATATTTCATATTTTCTTCTATTTTTTTTCATTTTTTTGTTTTTGTTTGACTGATTCTTGAAATCTTATTGAGTCATTTACTTCTATTTGTTCAATTTTAATTTTTAAAGTATTATTTCCTTCAGTTATATTTTTTATCTCCTTTTGTAGCTGGCCAATTAAATTTCTTGATTCAATGCATTCCTTTTCCATTTTCCCAATTTTATTTTTCAGTGAATTGTTGTCGTTTTCCAATTCACCATTTTTATTTTCCAGTGAATTGATGATTTTTTCCAATTCACCATTTTTATTTTCCAGTGAATTGGTGATTTTTTCCAATTCACCAGTTTTGTTTTTCAGTGAATTGTTTTCTTTTTCCAATTCACCAGTTCTGTTTTCCAGTTTTTGATATCTCTGTTGCACTGATCTCAATTTATTTCCCCATTCTTCTTCCAGCTCTCTTTTGAGATTCTTTATGCAATCTTCCAGGAAAGCCTTCTGAAAGGGAGACCAGTTTATGTCTGCCTTTGTGGCTTCATCTGGGATTGTTTTCAGAATCTCAGGATCTGGGGACTGCTCTGTTTTTTCTCCGTAAAAGCTGTCTATGGTGAGAGCTCTCTTCTGCTTCTTACTCATGCTTTTGAGTTGAGGTATCAGTCACCAGCAGGGAATACTGCAGCAGTTTCTATTTGCCCTGGGGCAGTTTGCCAAATTGATTTCCCTTCTGAGGCTGGGCAGCTAAATACACACTAGGACCACGTTTTCAGCTGCTCTCAATCCACCCTTTACCAAAGGCAGATCTGCCAAAGCACCTGCCTGGAAGCAGAGCAAAGTGGCCCAGGCGTCTCCCAGGGGCTTCCTGGGTGCCTAAAATCTGCCTCTGTCGCAGCCAGACTTTCGCCCCGGGCGAGCTGGCGTCTGATCGTGGCCAGTGGTCAATAACCGTGAGACTAACCTCTGGAGTTTTTTCAAAGTAGATTGTTGATAGAAGTGCGTTGTATTCCAAGTGTTTGGTGGCGCCCTCACTCCAAAACCAATTCAGAGGCTCCATTTGTCTGGGTCTGAGGGAAGGTCTCAGGAGCTCACAGAGGATGCTGTCTGCAGTTTGCCATCTTGGCTCCGACCCCCTAAAGGCTTCATTTCTAAAATGCATAGAGAATTGAATCAAATTTATAAGAATATAAGCCATTCCCCAGTTGAAAATCATCAAATGATATGAACAGGCAATTTTCAGATGAAAAAATGAAAGCTATCTATAGTCATATGGAAAAAAAGCTCTTAGTCACTATTGTGATTAGAGAAATGCAAATTAAAACAATCTGAGGTACCACCTCATACCTATCAGATTGGCTAATATGACAGAAAAAGGCAATAATAAAATGTTAGAGCAATTGTGAACTGATCCATCCATTCTGTAGAGCAAGTTGGAACTATACCTAAAGAACTATAAAACTGTGTATACACTTTGTTCCAGTAAAACCACTACTAGGTCTATATCCCAAAGATATAAAAAAAGGAAACTGGAGAGCAGAGACTATCTTAATTTTCTCCTTGCAGCCCAAACATTTAGTATAGTGTTTTGCACATAATAAGTATTTAATAAATAGTTTCATTCATTTATCTCTTCCACTCACCAATATTCCTGAAAAATTGGCAACAGAATTTTAGGGTTCTCATGTGCAATCTCATTTAGCAACTTTATTGGACTGCTTTCAAATACCCTCACACATGGATATAATTAGGTAGAACAGTGGATAGGAAGAGTCGGGGAAAGCCAAGTTCAAAATCATCTTCAGATACTTATTAGACCTTTGACTTTGAGCACATCCTTTGATTTCTGTTTGCCTCAGTTTTCTCATTTGTACAAATGGAAATAATAATAATAATAACATCTGTCTCCCATGATAGTTGTGAGGATCAAATGAGATAATATTTGTAAAGCATGTAACAAGGTGCTTGGCACATTTGTGCTAGTTATTATCACATTAGTTATTATTAACAGTCATTAGTTTTCTAGGCAAGATAACTTCATTGAGTACAGCAAGGCACTCTCCTTCCAATCTTTCATTTATTTTGTATTTAAATTTCCTAATGATCTTTTTCATTCTACCATTTGTAGTCTTAAGATCAGTTTTTTATTTGTGAAAACAAATTGGTTTTTTTTTCTTTGTCTCCTCCAAAATTTCTAGCATACGAATGGGAACATATTATATACTCAAAAATATTGGTCAAAATGAACGAAACTAAAATTTTATTTCTCTTTCCCCCCCTCAAATTTATTTTATTTGAACAAACAGAAAAAGCAAAAAGAAAAACAGAAAAGCAATACTAAAAAAAATGAAACAAAATAAAAAAGAACATTATTATGTGCCAGCAGAAATCAGGGAGGATTCAAAATATATAAAAACAAATTCCAGTTTAAGAAAATATATATATATATATATATATTAGTAGAAAAATTATATTCACGAGTATATGCCTTTTCTTTACTTCCTTGTAAATTGTTCTTTTGTTCTCTGCTGCACAACTAATTTATTTTATTCTTTACCCCTCTTTCATTCCCTCCCCCATTCTCAGGCAGGCTATAGTTAATTTTTATGTTTACATTAGAAATATAGATTATACATACACACATACATAGACATATACACATCTCCCTTTCATCCTTTCCACCACCTCCAATCAAGCTACAGTTAAGAAAAGATATATTTATGTATATACATGTAGATATATACATACATATAGATATACTCACATACCCCACATAAACACAAGTCTTTCCTATCCTTGCTAACTCTTTGATTAAATTCTGTTTTGTAGTTTGGCTTACTATTAACCTAACCTTCCTCCACGCAGGGATTCTTCCCTTGTCTTCTTCCCTCACCCTTTGCTTCCCCATCCACCTACCTCCCCCCTTATTTCTTTATAGATTTTGGAGGGTGCTATACTTTTCATCATATATATGTACTGTTGCATATTGAACCCATTCCTGATATGAGTTGGTTTTCAGAGCTATGAGCCCCCCCCCCCCCAATGTCTCTGTGTCTATTTTTCCTCTGCACCTCAGTTGTATAACATAATTACTACTTTTACCTTTACTTTGCCAGTCTTTTTTTTTGAGCTTATTCTATTGTTGATATAAATCTTAAACATAAAGTGTACATTTCTCATGTAGAAAAAAACATAAGCAGTTTGCCCATGTTTAAATAATTTGTTCATGTTGAGTTCCTTAAAATCACTTTTATGTTGGCTTTTATATGTTAAATTTTCTGTTAAGTTTGGGTTTGGTTGATAGAAGGCCCTGAAAATCTCTAGGTTCTTTGAATTCACTCTGTCTTCCTGGACTCAAACCCCTATTCAATAAACAGTGGGGTGCGGGGGCAGTGAAAGTGTCTGTAGCTCTTGCTGTGATAGCCTCAAGGAGTCCCCACTTAATGTTTCTGTGAAGCTAGCCTGGAGGTGTTTGCATTTCCCACAAGTTAATCTTGACCCAGGGTCTTTCTTCAGATCTTGTCTGGTTGTATCTGGAGGATCCCTATTATACCTCAAGTCTTCTTGGTTTTTCACCCACCTGTGTTTTTCCTAAGATACAAATTTGTTCTATTTGTGGGGGAAATCAGGAGAGCTTGAAATTTGCTAACCTACCCCACCATTTCCCCAGTATCTTCCCCTTTTTCTTTAAAAAAAATTAAAAAAAGATTCATATCAGACTAATCCTATTTCCTTTTTTTTTTTTGGTAGTTAATAAATCGGTACATCAGAGTAATAATGTAAATACAGTTTACCTAGATCTTAGCTAAACATTTAGTAAAGTGTATCATGCAATTTTTGTGGAAAATAATGAAGAAATGTAAAGTAGATGGTAATCTAAGTTAGACAGATTTAGAAACAGTTGAATAGCTAGAGTCAGAGTGGTTGTTAATCATTCAATGTCATTTTGGCAGGAGGACTCTAGTAGATCGCCCTAGGATCTGTGCTTGGCCCTATATTGTTTAAAAAAAAATTTTTTTTTTATCAGTATCAACTTTTTAGATGACACAGAGCTAAGGAGGTTAACAAACATGCCAAATAATAAGATACCCTTCAATCTTTATATGTTGATATTAGACCGAATCTAATAAAATGAAATTTAGTGGGGATAAATGTAAAATCTTCACTTCCTCAAGTAAATTTTTTTTTTTTTTGTAAAAGATCTGAAAATTTTAGTTTAACTTGAATAGGTGGTATGTGATGTATGTAGCAGCCAAAAAAGTTAATGTAGTTTTGGGTAGAATTAAAAAAAAAATTGGTTTCAAGAAAAAAAGAGGTGATGATCCCTCTGTTTTCTGTCCTGGTCAATCACATTTGGACTATTGTAATTCATTCTGAATAATGCAATTTTAGAGAATATTGATAAGCTAGAAAGCATGTAGAGGAGGGAAGCCAGGAAGGTTCTTGGGTACTTCCTAGAACAGGATTCATTAGAACTTCCCTCACTGTTCTTGTTACACACACACACACACACACACACACACACACACACACAATTGGAGGTCTTCAAGTAGAGTTTTTGTGGCTCTTTGTTTCCTGGTTAGAAATTGGACCGGATGGTTGCTAATGTCCCAGTACTTAAATTCTGTGATTTTTGTAATCTTCTCTATGTGAATACTCTGTCCAAAGTTCAGATTTCTGTACTTCCATGTCTTATCTAGCATAATTCCTCCTAGCATTAATAACTTACTTCAAAGCTTAATGCAAATCAATGTAAAATTAAATCCAAAATTTTCCTAGATTTATAAATATTTGTCTATTTGAGCACTTGTTTTCTTCTGACATAATGGGAACTTGTTGAGGTTAATAGACATTTAGACTTTGCCTTTGTTTTGACCGTTTGGGGAGTAGGATGCTTCAGCATGCAATAGACACTTAACTAAATGTTGATTGATTCTTATTCTCCCATAGAAAACCTGCCTGAGAATCTGGCAGATTTTCTCCCTCTCTTTTAAAATTTCGTGGGGACCCACTTAGGTGGCACCTTAGGAACAGCTAGGTGGCACAGTGGATAAATCACCAGCCCTGAAATCAGGAGGATCTGAGTTCAAATTCAGTCTCAGACACTTAATACTTACCAGCTGTGTGACCCCGGGCAAGTTGCTTAACCCCAATTGCCTTGTTTAAAAAAATAAAAGAATCAAGTTAAAAAAACCTTGTAGCATTTAGACTGTTCATTTTTTACTTCTCCATTTTTGCATGATCATTCCATATCTTTTTCTGATCAAGAAAATGTATATCTTGAATAACAGTGGTAATTAATGTAGTGTTTTATGATATACCTGCATTTTACATATTGTTTGAAAATAATTCTCTGAAGTAAATATTATGGTGTTAATATTTTATAGTAGGTCACACAATTGTTCCAGATTCCTTCTCATTCCAGCTAAAACCTTTTTACATTTCAGTATACCATCCACCTTCAGGGATTTTGTGTGTGTATGTGTGTGTGTGTGTGTGTGTGTGTGTGTGTATGAATTTATGAACATGTATCCCATTAGTATTTGATTTTGAAGACAGGGACTGTTTTGTTTTTGTCTTTGTATTCTTAGCAAAGTATAAGTCTATTGATGGACTGAATTGGTAGAATTTAAACTTTTAGAAAAGAAAGCAGTGATCATAAAGAACCAAAGGGATATTATCAAGAACAGGCATGCTGTAGCTATTGTTTACCTTGACTTCAGTGTTGCATTTGAGGGTGTTATTCATTCTATCTGTGTGGACAAGATGAAGAAATGGATGTACTTTTGAATCTGTATTTAGGTAAATTTAGAACTATTTGGATGACTAGAGCCAAAATGTCATTTTTAATGCAATTTGCACATATTAAAATAGTATACAAGTATCAGTTGTGATGGTTGGTGGTTTGCTTCAATGTTAAATTGGGAAATTTCTGCTTTTCAACATTTTGTCAGTGAGTTAGATTACATTGCAATTTCTATAAAAATGTGTTTATGAAGTTGTCAAAGAGAATTTGTAAAAATGGATTTTTATACCATTAAAAATTTTAATATACTTTTGTTCATTATATTGCCTAAATTTCTTCCTTACTTACCAGAGAGCTGTTCCATGTAACAAAGAATATTTTTAAGGAAAAAAAAAGGAAGAAAAGAAATCAGAAAAAATTATCAACATGTCAAAAAGTTAGAAAATATCTGCAATGTTCTATAACCATGGATTTCCCAGCTTTGCAAAGGAGTGGGTTACAGTGTCTTTTTTATTTGGGGCTTATGCTTATTCTTTGTAATTCTGTAGTGTTTACTTTCAGTTGTTTTGTGGTGGTTCTTTTCATTTACATTTTAAAATTCATTTCTTTTTTTTTTTTACTTTTTTGCTGAAGCAATTGAGGTTAAGTGACTTGTCCAGGGTCACACAGCTAGGAAGTGTTAAGTGTCTGAGAACAAATTTGAACTCAGGTCCTCCTGACTTCAGGGCTGGTGCTCTATCCACTGTGCCACCTAGCTGCCTCTTCACTTATGTTTTTGTAGTCATTGTGTATATATATGCATATGTATATATATATATATATATATATAGGCTCTGCTTATCCCTACATAACTTTTTGTGTTTCTTTGTATTCATCATATTTGTTGTTTCTTATTGTACAATAACATTCTGATATATCCTTGTATCACAGTTTCTTTAGCCATTCAATTAATTTGGCAATGACTTTGTTTTCAAAAATTCATTGTCAAAAAATGCTTTTTATAGAAATATTTTGGTGTATATGGAGACTTTCGTCTTCTTAATGACCTCTTTAGAGTAATTTATTCCAGAATAAATAAATAAATAAAAAGACTTCAAGAAAGTGTACACATCAGTCTTTTAAAACATTTTTATTAGCCTTTTATAAAGTATGTATCCATTTCTTGGCTCTCTTGTAGAAATATCTGCCAATCTTCTTATAGCAAATCTCACTGTAAATGAAATTAAACATGTGATTCCTTCTCTACAGGTGGGAAATGTACTATTTTGGCATACTATATTGACATAAAGACACATTTGTGTTAAGAGCTTGGAGCACTGAGGATAGAATAGAAGAATAATGTTCTACCCCCAGGAACATTAGTTGTAGGGATGGTGTCAAGTAGAAATAAGATACTGCAATTTAGGTTGGGGGGAAGGAATGCATTTAGGAAATACCTAGAATGTTGGTGTATATGTTTTGGAGACTGATCTAAATGCTGTAAGCTTGCAGTGTGGGAAGAGGCAATATATATATATATATATATATATATATATATATATATATATTTTTTTTTTTTTTTGGCTTTTTGTTGAGGCAATTGAGGTTAAGTGACTTGCCCAGGGCCACACAGCTAGGGAATGTTAAGTGTCTGAGACCAGATTTGAACTCAGGTCCTCCTGACTTCAGAGCTGGTGCTGTATCCACTGTGCTACCTAGCTGCCCCGAGAGACAATATTTGTGGCAAATGTGTCTTAGGTATGAGGTATTATAGTAGAGGATGAGAATTATATATCAGTGGTTGGTAGGGAGTATGTGGTGAGAACAGTTAATTGCAGCGTTTTAATCCCAAGGTGATATGTTTTAGGTATAGACTGACAGTTGAAAACGTGAGCTGTGGTAAATTTTAAGTCTAACTTGAATGGTAAAAATTAATGATTGAGTGCATAGCCAAGGAACTTTCGTTCCATGAAGTGCTTACCCTATAGAAACATTTTATAGACATGGAAATTTGGTTTGGTATTTCATTGTTAGTAATTACATACTATTCTCCCTATCACCCATACTTATCTCCTATACCATAAATTCAAAAAAAAAAAAACCTTGAAAAATTCTAAGCTCAAATTTTATATTTATTATTTTGATCACAACCTACTGAATGTACTTTAGGGTTTCTATTTTGGAATGAGATCACAGGTGATACTTGGTACCTGATACACAAAGTTTTCTGTAATTATAATTTATTATCATTACCTTTTATAGCATAAACATGAATAACAATCTTTGTTTTGATTTGAATGCCTTGGTATATAATAGTTATATTACTGGAGCACATAGCCTCTCATAGAACCTACTATTTTCTTGCTAATAAACAAAATAATTACAATTAATTTACAAGTGAAAATATGTGCTCCTGCTTTGACCCCTCTCTGGCACTGTTAAGAGTTCTTCCCTTTGGAATATGCTGTCCTTGTGTCCCCTGCTATTTTTCTCTGAGTCAATACATAAAAATTACAATTTTCTGTTATAGCCAAGCTGGGAGCTCTCTTGGAATGGAATTGCCACTACTCCACTAGTGAGGCTAGGTATTTTACCCTTTCTTAGATTCCAGACTTGAAGGATCCTTATGTCCCTACCACTTTAGTGTCTACTGCTATTCCATCTTGAGTCACTGTAATGAGACTTTAATCTTATGATATTACTGAGCTTCCAGGTATGTGGAGATCTCCACTAATACCAATGATTTAATCACTACTTCTGTCTTGTCTACTAATGAGTTCTAGGAGAGAGAATATATAACCTTTTCTTTAAGTCTGGTCCTGCCAAGGCAACCACAGGTCTGCTTGAGTTTTAAAGAACTCAAAGTTGATAATTTTGTATGGCCCTGAAATGATGGCATAAATATCCAAATGGCCCTTTGCAGAAAAAAAAGGTTCCCCACACCTGTCTTAGGAGAATTGAAAGCCTTACTATATAGAAACTAAATCTACTTTGCTCCAAATCTTAATTGTACTTAAGCACTTCCTTACAACCTAGGACTTAGGAACTAAAATTGGAAGCCTGAGCTTCTTGCTTCACGGGGAAGGACTATTTGCTTTATTGAGCCATTTGAGAAAACCAAGGATATTTCGGTCCTCCATAATCATCAAACATCTAGGCATAGAACTTTTGTCACTGAGACTGTGACCAAAGGAGGAGGGTAGATGTCCATGTGGAGTTATATGTATAGTCTAACTCCATGTTCACAAGTTTTTCTTTACTGTGCATTATCCTCTTTGACCTAGTTACAACACAAATGAGCTTCTACTGTGTTCAACTAGGTTCTTGGATACCTAAAACCAGGGTATTCATTGAGTTCAATACCCTTCTTTCCTGTTAAGAGAGAACAAATTGACACTGTCTACTATTACTATAAGACTACTGAAGGTAAAAAATCCAGTCAAATGATTTATGTACTTTGTCCTTTGATTAACAAACTCTTGTCTTCTTTCCTAAATCCTGTCATTCAGAGTTACCAGTTGTTTAGCAGAAAACCTATTCTTTCATTATTTCCTCATTAATTCACTTCATTCCTCCTGAGTCTCTTTCCTTCTCTTTGTCCTTCTACTGTCCTTCTGCTATGTCCTCTGAATCCATCTTCCCTCTCCTCATTCTTTATTGCCTATCTTTATTCCATAACTTCTCTTCTTTTGATACTTCTTACTTTCATATACTTTCCACCTTCCTGAAATCATAGAAACATGACTTTTCTAAAAGATATTGTACCAGTGACTATTTTCTTCAGAATCAGGTTTATTTTTCACATTGAGGCAGATTGTTTAACCTTACTGAAATTTCTAGACCCTCTGTCACCTTTATTTATCAATCATCACCTAATCTAAACCCTTGTCATTTACCAGCTGTAAACTCATTAATTATCTTTTCTCAAGGAATTCAATATCTTGTTCACAATCTTATTTTTTTTAAACCTTTATCCCTAATGCTTAAGGATTAAACATACAAGCCACATCTGAGGAGGGAGGGCATTCCATAAGTGGAGAGTCTTTTTCCCCACTTATTTGATATTTTATGTTTTTCCCTCAGCTCCATGTAAAACAAATTTTTGACATTTGTTTTTAAAACTTTGAGTTCCAGATTCTTTCCCTTCCTTCCTACCTAGCCTGCCCCTCCCATTGAGAAGGCACATGTGAAGTTATGCAAAACATTTCTGTAAAAGTCATGTTGCAAAACAAAGCACACATGTATCACTTCCCCACCCTCTTGCAAAAAAACCTTCAAGAAAAAAAAAGTTTAAAAAAGTATGCTTGTCTGTATTCCGATACAATCAGTTCTTTCTCTGACTATGGATAACATTTTTCATCAAGTTCTTCAGAGTAATCTTGGATCATTATATTGCTGAGAATAGCAAAGTCATTCACAAGTGATCATCTCATAACCATTGTTATTACTTTGTACATAATACATTTCATTTTGTATGAACTCATGAAGAACTTTCCAGGTTTTTCTGAGAGCATTCTGCTCATCATTTATTATAGAAAAATGATATTCCATCAAAATAACATACCGTAATTTATTTAGCTATTCCCAAATTGATGTGCATCCTCTCAATTTCCATTTTTTTTGCCTTGAGAAAAGAGTTTCTATATTTTTGTACGTATAGGATCATTTCCTTTTCTAAAAAAATGTCTAGTTCAAAGGCGTACATGATTTTGGGGCATAATTCTAAACTGCACTATAAAATAGTTGAATCAATTAATGATTCCATCAGTAATGCATTAATGCCTCATTTTTCTCATATTCCCTCTAAAATTTGTCATTTCCCTTTTCTGATCCTTTAATTAATCAATAGGTATGAGAATTATTTTAATTTACATTTAGAATAATTTTAATTTACATTTCTCTAAAAAGTAGTGTTACAGTTTTTTTTTTGAATAGCATGATTAGTTGATAGGAAAATTTCATATCTTTTGATAATTAACAATTGGGGTATAGCTCTTATTTTTTTTTTATAAATTTTATTTAGTTCCTTATGTGCTCATATGTGCAAAGTCTTGAAGAGAAGTAGTATAAAATAAGACTGGAAAGATAGGTGAGAGCCAAATGATTAAGGGTTTCAAAATATTATTTCTAAAAAAAATTTCTGAGCACCTAATGAAATGAGCATTTCCATAAAATAAAGTTTGTACATAATACTGTAAATTTCTATTATTTATCACTTGCTTTTCTTTTAAAATATATAATAAATTTAACATGTAACCTTTAATTCTTTCAATTAATACAAATTGATTTTCTCTTCTCATCTATCTTAAAAAAGAAAGGAAAACAAATCCCTTGTAACAAATATGCATAGTCAAGTAAACTAAGTTGCAAAATTGGACAGATTTCAAAAAATGTGTCTCATTCTGTACGCTGAATCTACTACCTCTCTGTCAGAATATGTGCAACATGCACATGTAATTTTCAAAATTATTCTTGCTGTCTGTGATTCTGATGTCCCTTTGTTTTCTTCTGTGCATTAAAACCCTCCCCTTCTTCTTTCCTTCCTTCCTTTCCCTCCTTTCCCCTTCCTTCTTTCCTTCCCTCCCTCCCCCTCTCCTTCTTTCCTTCTCTCCCTTCCCTCTCACCATATCATCCTTCATTCCTTGACTACACCTTCCATCTTTACTCTCCCAAGTTGGAAAAAACAAAACAAATCCTAAAACTTTTGTAATAAACATGCATATTTAAGCAAAACAATTTCCCATATGTTAAGATATATGTACCTTGAGTTTATCACCTTTCTTTCAGGAAGCAGGTCACATTCTTTATTGCTGGTCCTCATGTTTGGTCATTGAATTGATCAGAGTTCTTAAGACTTTCAGAATTGTTTCTTCCCATAATATTGTCTTAAATTTTTTTGGAATTCTACTCATTTTATTCTGCATCACATCATACAAGTCTTCTCAGGTTTTCTTGAAGTTGCCCTTTTCACAATTTCTTATAGCACAATAATGTGACATTTATATATCATAACTGATGACAACTTCCTTAGTTTCTAGTTCTCTGCTTTAACAAAAATAACTCATAATTTTTTTAAACATATGAATATTCCCCTCTCTTTCTTTGATCTCTTTGGAATATAGATCCATTAGTCATGTTTTTGGAACAAAAAATATGTAGAATTTAGTGACTTTTGGGGGACCATTTACAATTACTTTCAGCATGGCTAGACTAATTAACAGCTCCACTAGTAATGCATTTGTGTGTCTTTCTTTTCATATCCTCTGCAGAAGTGATTTCCTTTTTTGGTCATTTTTGTCAGTCAGGTGGCTATGAGGTAAAACCTTAGACTTATTTTAATTTTTCTAATTGTGTTGATTTGGAAATTTTTTTTCATAAAATTGTTGATAGCTCAAATTTATTTATTGAAAATTGTTTATTTGTATCCTTTAACCATTTTTTTCAATTGGATTATGACTTGTTTTTAACATATTTGAATCAGTTTCTTACATATCTTAGAGATGAGTTTTGTTCCAGAAAAACTTTCTGCAAATATTTTCTCCATTTAACTCTTTTTAAAATTGTATTGCTATTGTTGAACAAAACTTTTTAATTATTATGTAATTCAGATTGTCCATTTTATCTTCTATCATCCTTTTTCTACCTAAATTGATCATGAACTTTCTCTATCCATAATTTTAAAGTTAAATTTTATTTTTTTCAATCAGCAAAAATCTTTCTTATTTCTCTCTTCTTCCCCATGAAGATGAAAGGAAAATAACCTGCCTTATTACAAAAGTGTATAAACAAAATGAATTTCTGAATTACTATGTCCAAAGGGAAAAATCAAAGTACATATATTCATATACAAGTCCCATTCTGTGCTCTGAGTCTTTTACTTCTCTATCAGTATGCAAATAGCATGCTTTATCATTAACCCCCTGTAATAGTTTGTGATTTTGCTGATTGGAGTCCCAAAGTCTTTCAGAGTTGTTTGTCTTTATAATACGGTTATCGCCATTGTATAAATTGTTTTCCCAGTTCTGTTCTCTTTATTCTGCTTCAATTCACACAATTTTTACTTGATTTCTTGGGCACTATTCTTTTCATCATTTCTTATAGCGCAATAGTATTTTATCACATTTACATACTATAATTTGCTTAGCGATTCTCTAGTTTATGGATGCCCTGTTAGATTCTTATTCCTTGCCATTTCAAAAAGAAGTATAAATATTTTCATTTAACTCTAATTAAAATTTGTTTTAAGACTAACCTTTTCTTCCATCTGCCCTCCCTCTAATTCCCCTTTCTTCCCTTTCCTTCCTATTTTCCTGTTGAATGCAGTATATTTCTGTACATATATATGCACATTTGCAAACACCCACACACATATTCTTCTTTCCTTTGACCAATGCAGATGAAAGTGAGATCCAAATGTTAGCCATGTTTTCTTTCTTTCTTATTTCTATAGATTTCAATTTATGCACTTGATTATATGAATTTTCCTAGTCTTCCTTCCTCTTTTTTGTTTTTCACCTCCTTATATTCATCTTTCTCTTTCCATTCTTCTCTAAAGATTATTAAGGTATAACAACCATTTCTAGGTTTTCTGCTTAATTAGACCCCTATGTCTGTTTAATTAGACCCTTAAGGATATTAGGGATCAGAGGGGATGCATATATCTTTTCCACATATTAAAATAATAGCACTTTATCCTCATTTTGTCTCTTTAGTTACTATGTTAACTTTTCAAAGTTTCAACAGAGCTCTGATCTTTTCATTAGGAATGTTTGGAAGTCTTTTGTTTCATCAAAAAAAAAACACTTTTTTTTTGCTTTTGTATGAGTGTGCTTCATTTTGCTGAATAAATTATTCTTGGATATAAGCCTATATAATTTTTCTTCTGGAATATTGTATTTCAATTTTCCGCTTCCTCTTAGTGATTGCCACTAAATCATATGTGATTCTGGCTGTTGTTCCTTAATACTTGAGTTCTTTTTTTTTTTTTTTCATCTGGTTGCTTGCATTAGTTATTCTTTAACTCAAGCTCTGGATTTTGATTATAATGCTCCTTGAAGGTTTTTCTTGAGATTTCTTTTAGGAGTTGACATAAATTCTTTTCTGTTTTTACTTTCTCCTTGGTTGTAAGAGCTTTTTCTTTTCTTTAAGATTTATTGAAATATGATGTCTAGGATTTTTTTTGGGTGGGGTTTGGGTAGCTGTTCAAGTAGTTCAGTGATTCTTAATTTTTTCCTCTCCTTCATCTGTTTTCCCAGTATATATATACATATATATATACACACACACACATATATATATGTTGCTGTTAGAGTCTATACTTTGCTTTCTGTTTTTATAATCTTTTGACTTTATTTTAATATTTTTTTGTTGTCTCATAAAGACATTGGCTTTTATTTGACCCATTCTAATTTTTAGAAAGTTCATTATTTGAATAAGATTTTGTACCTCTTGTGCCAAATTATTATTTATTTCTCTTTCCTAGTTTTTCTAGAATAGATTCATTTTTCATTTCCAATTTTCCCTTATTCTCATTTTAATTTATATAAATACATACTCTTGCTCATTTCTTTCAGTTGAATTTATGTCTAATCTGTGTTTTTCTTTGAAACTTTGCTTCTAGATGTTTTAGAGTCATTCTCTTGTGCTTGTGCCTCTAATATCCTTGTTACCATATTAAATTTTTTTTGGTGGAATTCTTACTTTTCTTATTCTTCTGGCTGTACTTCATTCTCCTATTCTACCATCTTAACTGCCTCCTCATTTACATAGCCATAATTATTTTTTCATTTTTAAAAAATAGCTTTTTATTTTTTTTCAAATACATATAAAATAGTTTTCAACATTCACCTTTGCAAAACCTTGGGCTCCATTTTTTTCTCTTTCCCTTTCCCTCTTTTTTTTTCTTTCCCTGGACAACAAGAATTCCAATATAGATTAAATGTGCAATTCTTCTAAACATATTTCCATATTCGTCATGCTTCACAGGAAAAATCAGATCAAAAGAAAAAAAAAACACAAGAAAAAAAGCCAAGCAACAACAACAAAAAGATGAAAAATGCTATGCTTTGATCCACATTCAGTCTCCATAATTCTGTCTCTGAATGTAGATGGCTCTTATCACAAGTCTATTGGAATTGCCTTGAATCACTTCATTGCTGAAAAGATTCAAGTCTATCACAGTTGCTCATCACATAATCTTGTTGCTTCTGTCACTTCACTTAGCATTAGTATATGTAAGTCTTTTCAGACTTTTCTGAAATCAGCCTGCTCATCATTTATTATAGAACAATAATATTCTATTACATTCACAGACCATAAGATATTGATCTATTCACCAGATGATGGGCATCCATTTAGTTTCAGTTCCTTGCCACTACAAAAAAGAGTTGTACATGTGGGAACTTTCCCCTTTTTTAATGATCTCTTTTGGGATACAGACCTAGTCTTGACACTGCTTGACTAAAGGGTATACATCCCCTTTCCTACATCCCTTCCAATATTTATCATTATCTTTTCTTGTCATCTTAGCCAATCTTAGAGGTGTATAGTGGCACTCAGAGGTGTTTTAATGTACATTTCTTTAATCAATAGTGATTTGGAGTATTCTTTCATGTTACTAGAAATGGTTTTAATTTCTTCAATTGAAAATTGTTCTTATCCTTTGATCATTTATCAATTTGGAAATGGTATAGTCATAATAGTTTTTTGTTTGTTTTTTGTTGAGTGACTTGCCCAGGGTCACAAAGCTAGGAAGTTAAAAATATATTATTTTGGGGCAGCTAGGTGGCGCAGTGGATAGAGCACCAGCCATGAAGCAGGAGGACCCGAGTTCAAATCTGGTCTCAGACACTTAACATTTCCTAGCTCTGTGACCCTGGGCAAGTCACTTAACCTCAATTGCCTTAGCAAAAAGAAAAAAAAAAACATATATATATATGCATATATATATATATATATATACATTATTTCTTGAGGTTCTTATTTATTTAGGATGTGATCATCTATTTGGAACTTATTGATATATATATATATGTATATATATACACACATACATACATATAAATGCAGTATTGATATATAACAAATTTTTGTCATATGACTTTTAAAGCAGATTTTTATCAGATGAGTCCTTACTTTTTTCTCCCTGATTTTATTTTTTCCAATTACATGTAAAGATAGTTTTCAACATTCTTTTTTTTCCCCTGAGGCAATTGGGGTTAAGTGACTTGCCCAGGGTCACACAGCTAGGGAATGTTAAGTGTCTGACACCAGATTTGAACTCAGGTCCTCCTGACTTCAGGGCTGGTGCTCTATCCACTGCGCTACCTAGCTGCCCCCTCAACATTCATTTTTGTAAGATTTTGAGTTCCAAATTTTTTCCCTCTCTTCCTTCTCTCCCCCCTCTGCAACATAGCAAGCAACCTGATAGAGGCTATATATACATATATACAACCATATTAAACATTTTTATATTAGTCATGTTGTAAAAGAATCAGAACAAAAGGGAAAAACAAGAGAAAAAATAAATAAAAAAATGAAAATAGTAGGTTTCAATCTGCATTCAAACTCCATAGTTCTTTCTCTGGATGTCAATGGCATTTTTCATCACAAGTCTGTTGGAATTGCATAACTGTATTGCTGAGAAGAGCTAAGTCTAACATAGTTGATCATCATACAAATGTTACTAAATATTGGGTATATTGTTCTTCTAGTTTTGCTCACTTTGTTCAGCGTCAGTTCCTTTTTTTCTTTCCTTTTTTCCCCTAGAAATCAGCCTGCTCGTAATTTCTTTTAGAAAAATAGTATTCCATTTCATTCATATATGATAACTTGTCCAGCCATTCCCCAATTGATGGGCATCCAATAAGCATCCAGTTCTATGCCATCATAGAAAGACCTGCAATAAATATTTTTGTACATGTGAGTCCTTTTCTCTTTATTGTTATCTTTGGGATATAAATCTAGTAGCAGTATTGCTGGATCAAAGACTTTGTAAAGTTTTATAGTTCTTTAGGCATAGTTACAACTTTACTAGCAGTGCATTAGTGTCCCTGTTTCCCCACATCTCCTCTTAACATTTATCATTATCTTTTTCTGTCATGTTAGTCAATCTGATAGGTCTGAAGTGGTATTCCAGAGTTTTTTTAAATTTGCATTTCTCTAGTCAATAGTGATTTAGAGCATTTTTTCACATAACTATAAGTGACTTTAATTTCATGTTCTAAAAATTGTCTGTTCGTATCATTTAACTATTTACCAGTTGGGGAATGGCTTGTATTCTTGTAAATTTGACTCAATTCTCTCTGTATTTTAGATGTGAGACCTTCGTCAGAAATGCTGCAAAAAATGTTTCCCAGCTTTCTGCTTTCCTTCTAATCTTGGCTGCATTGGTTTTGTTTGGGTGAAACCCTTTTAATTTAATGTAAGCAAAATTATCCATTTTGCATTTTATAATGTTTGCAGTTTATAATGTTTACAATTGTTTGGTCACAAATTCCACCCTTCTTCAAAGTTCTGACAGGCAAACTATTCTTTGCTCTCCTAATTTGCTTATAATATCAACCTTTATGTCTAAATTAGGTTATCTATTTTAACCATATCTTTATGTAAGATATGTTTATGCCTAGTTTTTGGTATACTATTTTCCAGTTTTTGTAGCAGTTTTTTTTTTTTTTTTTGTCAAATAGTACCTTCTTATCCCAGAAGCTGAAGTCTTTGGGTTTATCAAACAGTAGATTACTATAGTCATTAACTACTGTGTCTTGAGTTCCCAGTCTATTCCACTGAGTTAAGTGACTTGCCCAGAGTTACACAGCTAGAAAGTGTTAAGTGCCTGAGACCAGATTTGAACTCAGGTCATCCTGACTTCTGGACTGGTGCTTTACCCACTGTGCCACCTAGCTGCCTTTACCAAATAGTTTTGATGATTGCAACTTTATAATATAGTTTTAGATATGGTACAAACAGGCCACCTTTCTTTGTTTTTTTTTTTTCATTAATTTCCTTGATGTTCCTGAGCTTTTGTTCTTCCAGATGTATTTTGTTATTATTTTTTTCTAACTTTATAAAATAATTTTTGGTGCTTTGATTGTTATGGCACTGAATAAGTAGGTTAATTTAGTTAGAATTGTCATTTTTGTTATATTAGATCAGTCCACCTGTAAGTGATATTTTTCCAGTTGTTTAGATCTAACTTTATTTGTGTGAAAAGTGTTTTATAATTGGGTTAATATAGTTCCTAGGTTCGTCTTGACAGGTAGATTCCCAAATATTTTATATTATCTACAGTTATTTTAAATGGGATTTCTCTTTCTGTCTCTTGCTTCTGGTCTTTGTTAGTAATATATAGAAATTCCAATGATTTATGTGGATTTATTTTATATCCTGAAACTTTGCTAAAGTTGTTAAACTTTGTTAAAGTTGTTATTTCAAGTGATTTTTAGTAGATTCTCTAGGATTTTCTAAATATACCATTATATCATTTATAGAGAGTGATAGTTTTGTTTCCCTAATGACTATTTTAATTCCTTCCATTTATTTTTTTCTCTAATGACTCGTTAGTATTTCTAGTACTATATTGAATAATAGTGTTTTTAATGGGTATCCTTTTTCACTCCTGATCTTATTGGGAATGCTTCTAACATCCCCATTACATATGCTTTCTGATGGTTTTAGATAGATGCTGCTGATCATTTTAAGAAAAACTCCATTTATTCCTGTGCTCTTTGTTTTTCTTTTAATTAGGAATGGATGCTGTGTTTTGTCAAATTCTTTTTCTGCTACTATTGAGATAATCATATGATTTCTATTAATTTTGTTATTGATATGATCAATTATGCTGATAGTTTTCCTGATATAGAAAGAATCAGCCCTGCATTCCTGTATGTCTCAATTGGTCATTGTATCTTATCCTGGTGATAATTTGCTATAATCTTTTTGCTAATGTTTTATTTAAGTTTTTTTGTATCAATATTCGTTAGGGAAATTTACTATAATTTTTCTCTCTGTTTTGACTCTTCCTGGTTTAAATATCAGCACCATATCTGTGTCATTAAAGGAATTTTATAGAATACCTTTGCCTGTTTTTTCTAAATAGCATATATGGTAGTGGAATTAATTGTCCTTTAAATGTTTGGTAGAATTCACCTGTAAATCAGTCTGGCCCTGGAGATTATTTCTTATGGTGGAAGAGAAAATGGGGGGTAGGATTGCACCCTCACTCACTCTCATCAGAATTAACTCAAAGAAGAAAGAATATACATACACACTCAGGCATCCATCTTCTCCAATAAGAAAATAGGAGGGAAAGTGGATAAGATATCTTGGAGGAAGGCAGAGATGACAAAAGGAAGGAGGAAATACAGGGAAGCAGTGGTCAGAAGGATAACAGACTTTCTACCCCTCATCTCCTGTTTTAACTTGTAGGATTTCTTTTTGGCCTAAGATTCAGTTAACATTTTTCTTTGAAGCTTAGCTTTTAGTGACTTTCATTCTTGCCTTCTAAGTGTCTCTTAGACTTTTTTGCTACCATATCAAGTTCTGTTCTTATTTGTTCATTTTTCCCAGCCTATTTCTTCATTTTGCACTTCTTATTAAAAGTGACCTCTGTTCACCTTGGGGTGAGGAGGCACTCTCTTGAGCTTCAGGCTTTTTTGTACTATTGTTTTCAGAATTACTTTTGGAAGGTTAGAAGTTTTCAGAGCTTCCAAAGTGATATTATCTTGGGAGAGGTGTTATCCTGGGAGAAGTCATTGCCTTTTTGGTCTGCATTCTGGTGTTTATTAAGGAAGGGCTTCTGCTCTTGTGCAGCTGTAAGTGCTACCACCAGTTTTTACTTTAGAACTTGTTCCTGACTGACTACTGTGCTATTCTTGGCCCTGGAACTGTTACCCAAAATATTGATGGGCAATAGAACTGTCAATCAGTCCCAGCTATAAATAGTTCTCCTTAATGTCTTTCTGAGCAGTTGTCTGATCCCCTTACTATCTGTGAGTTGGGAGTTCCCAAAGCTGTGGCTGATGCTACTGTTGTGGCTGCTTTCAAGGCCCACTGCTGGTTCTTTTGCCATGTTTTGAACCTCTCCCTTCTTTGGTGTTACAGACCCCCTCCTACAGGTTCCCTGGGTTGGAAAAATGACTTTTTCACCTTTTTTGGCTCTGCTGCTTCAAAATTTGATTTGAGGTATAACTTGAAGTTGTTTGGAGGGGAATCTGTAACCTAGATTTAACTCTGTCATCCTGTCTATGTCCGTAAAGACCAAGCACTAAAAGACCAGAAATTCAAGTTTAGGTTTGAACTATAAGGCTTACAGACCTGAACTGAAGATCAGAAGACAACCTTGCCAAGTTTCTGAAGTGAGATTTTGAGCATTAATCACTATGGATTGGGATCCAGAGCTCAAGAAGAACTATATTTGAAAAGATAATATCTCTTTCTTTTGAGAGTCCAGTGATCTTTTCTAATGTTGCACACCACTTTGGTCTACCGTTCAAAGAAAATTATTTAGTTTACAGCCTATTCAGAAGATGTGTATTAGTAATATCAATGAAAGTTTAAAACAATACAAACCTTGTATATGCTTTTGGTCTGAAATTTAGACCACTGTAATTTTGGAAGATTCATGATTCTTAGCCCTCATGCATTGCTGTTGTAGGCTCACTAACTGGGGATACCACTGTGAATGCCTTAATGAAGGGCTTGGTTGAAATGTTTTCCCAGGGGATTTATAAAAGAACAATTTGAGGAAATTAATCTCTTTTGAATTTATGAGGCAATTGCTAAAAGAAGGGGTTGAAAAGATTTATTAATGATGTTATTTTTCTTATATTCCTCCCTTTATTCCCTTCCTTTTATTCCCACAGGGCATTCTTGGTGATCCATTTAAAGTATGTTTTAAACATGTAAACTGTATCAAGATGGTTTGCTTGACCTCTTCTAACTAAAATGGATTATTACTATGTATAGTAGGAATGGATCTGCTAAATATAGGCCATCCTCTACATACTATAGCAATCTATATTCACCTACATACTATAGCAATCTCTGAGGAGCCTCTGGTAGCCAGAGGGAAGGAACTATTGAAGGGGGAGCGTAGTGGTGTGTTTCTAAAAGCCACTGGGTTTAAGAAAAAGGAATTGCATATTATTCCTTAAACCAAAATTGATGGCTAAAGTTAATTAAAGTTTTTTTTTATTTCTTGAAGCAAGCTGGAAAGGACAAAGAAAGAAGAGGCTAGACAAAAGTCTCTCTTCCTTAGACCACTGTAATACTATTTCTCTCTTCTCTGTCTCCTCCCTTTCCCTTTATTCCTTTCACTTTCTTTCTCCCCTCCTTTCTTTCCCTCTTTCCCCTCTCTTTTTCCCCTTTCCCTTTTTCCCTTTTCCCACTCCTTTTTTTTTCTCTCCCTCCCCCTTTACTTTCCACAATTAAAATGATACTTTGGTGAGGGAATCAAGAAAGTTAGAGACTGAAGGGTAACCATTGCTGCCTGATCTAGGATATATGTCCTTGTACAAATTCATTAGTTCAATGAGAATGTTCACCATGTTTTCCACCCTTTTAGGTACTGAATTGGAATGTCTCTTTTATTTGTGGAAACTTCAGCTTCTTTGTGTGGCCTCTCTGTGGAAAAATTGTTGAGTTTCATGTACTTCCATTTCTGGTAGTTACTGTGGGCCTTGCCAAATGGCTTTTGAATGGCTTTTGTCAACTAAGATCACAAATATGAAGCATTGCCATCTACCTGGTACTTTAGCAGAAATAACTGAAGATGACAAAAGCTTATAGGAATCATGAGTAAAAGAGATTATTGAATTACGCTTTGATGCTTTAAAGTGTGGCGAGGAATCTGATGACATATAGCTTAAAACTATGGTATTTAATAGGGTAGTCTCACTTTTTAATGTATTGCTCTCTCATCTGGTCACTTTGCTAGAATTTATTGGGCAAGAACTCTTTGACTTGGCTAATTCTTTCTTTTCAATATCTATTTAGCCTGATCATTAAGCATGATTTGCCTTTACTTTGCAAGGGAGGCATCTTGCTTTTGTTGTTTTGCTTCTCTGGAAAATTAATATTCCTTTCCTATTTCTCAATTTATTAATATATCAAATATTAAAATATTTATGATATGCTTGTGAGCTCAAATTTTGAGGAGATTGTGGAGGCTCTGAATCCTTTCTTAGAAGTAATGGAGACCCAAGGTTAGGCTATGAGTTTGGCTAACATTCAGGGACCTCTTGAAACTTGAGTTTTAAGGAGTCTTATGGCAGGGTCCAAGTAGGACATTCCTTTACCAATAAAAGATAAACTTTTGGACTTTAAATCGTCATGGTCAGTCAGGAGTCTTAGCCTTTTTCTTGATTGCCTTATTAGTACTGGGGTGGGAGCTGTATTGTTGCCAGGTCCAAACACTCCTATCAAATGCTATTTTTGAATAGACATGACCAGCAGCATGCTTTAATAAAGTCAAACCAGAGGTACAACATGATATTCTGTTAACACATTATCCTTTTCTTCTCAGAACCCATCATCCTTCTAGTCTCTCACCTCATGTGTTTCATGAGGTTTATAAGTAGGAGAGGGACAGGATACAGTTTGATTTCATGTTCAATATAGCAAGCTTCCTTTCTCAAAGGTCCCTGTCCTGAGTTAAGAGGCTGGTTTAATCCTGAAGGGCTCAGGTGTATCATCCCTTTGCTCTACTCCAGAGTAAAATCCCAGGAAAATCTTTAAAGCAAAGCTTAATTATGGCTAATGTTTAGGATTTTCTTAAGATTTTGATTATAGATTCCTTTCTTTTAAAAAAATATTCAATTTATAATATGGATGTCAGGTATAAACAACTGATTGCTTTTTTCATTACATAAAATGTTTAACATATAAAAGAACACAAGGGCACACATTAACCAAAACAGAACACACAAATCTTACAAAATAGCTTGTATATTCATTATCTTCCTTAAGGAAAGATTTATCTTGATCTTTCTTTAGTTGACTGATTATAGGAATATCTGGTTGTGGCAATCTCTTCTTCCACACTTTCCTTTTGGTTAACTGGCAATAGTTTTATGCATCAAGCTGGAAAACTTTTCAGGGTACCTATTCGCTGGTCTGTATTTAGGAATGGATACAAAACAGAAGAAACAGTTGCCCAGGGGTTGAAGTTTGGCCTGGCAAGTGCATGTTCCTGCTGCTGTATTTATAAGCCGGCATTGCCAGGGATAAGGAGGGAATTTCCTCTCCTTGTACTCCACTGAAGTGAAAGTGTATGCACTGAAGAAAGGCCCAGAAGGGAAGAGGCAGATCCTTTCTCCTCAGTTCTCCTGTAGATCATAGACTGAGTATATCTTCTAAAACAATTTGCCATTTTTCTTCAATATAAAATGACATGCAGGGCCTAGGGGCAAGTCTTCTCTATTACATGAGAGGTCTTCCAGTTTAGTGGTCAAAGATTCCTAAGTGTACTTTCCATCTTCTATCACAAAAGCATCACAATAGAGAATGTGATTTTTAATTTGAATTGTAAAGTTTTTTGAAATAATATTTTTTCAATCTGTATTCACATACAATCAATTTCTTCTCTGGTTATAGATAGGATTTTTTATCATAAGTCCTTAGAGTAGTTCTGAATCATTATACTGCTAAGAATAGCAAAGTCATTTTGCTATTTTGCTATATTTCTATTTTGCAATATTTGCTATATTGACAGCTGGTCATCCTAGAACATTGGTATTACTTTGTATACATTTTGCTTTCCCTGAGTTCATGGAGGACTTTCCAGATTTTTTTCCCAAGAGCATTCTGCTTATCACTTCCCATAGAACAACAATATTTCTTGAAAGTCACACATCACAATTTATTCAGCCATTCCCCAATTGATGGGCATCCCCTTAATTTTCAGTTCTTTGACCTGAGAAGAGAGCTGCTACAAATATTTTTGTACATATAAATACTTTTCCATTTTTTCCCTCCCTTTTAAAAATCTCTTTTGGTATTCATGCTCAGTAGTAGCATTGTTAGGTCAAAAGGTATTCATGAAATTATAGCCCTTTGGGCAAGATCATATCTTTTGGTTATTTGTCAATTGGGACATGGCTCTTATTTTTTATAAATTTGACTCAGTTCTCTCTGTGTTTGAGAAATAAGGCCTTATTAGAGAAACTTTTTTGAAAATTCTTTTTAAAATTACTATTACTAATTGTATTTCCCCCTATTTATTCTGTACTCTCTCTTTTCACCCTGCCCATCCTCAAGTGTTTTCCAGGTCAGTTGTTTTTCCAAGGAGATATTTTATATTTTTCCCTATTTTTTTGTTTTGCTTTATTGTATCTTGATTTCTCATAAAGTCATTAGCTTCCATTTGCTCATTTCTAATTTTTTTTCCTCAGTGAGCTTTTCTACCTCCTTTCTCAATTGGCCATTTTAATTTTTAAGACATTCTTCTCCTATTTAGCTTTTTTATATTTCCTTTTGCATCACTCTCAATTTTTTAAAATAAATTTTCCTTTATCTCTCTTTCTCTCTTGGTTTTCAGAATTCTTTTTGAGCTCTTCCATGGCTTGATCCCAATTCTTATTTTTCTTGGAGGTTTTGGACGTAGGAGCTTTGACTTTGCTATCATCTTCTAAGTGCGTGTTTCGATGCTTCTTATCACCACAATAACTTTCAGTGGTCAGAAACCTTTTCTGTTGTCTACTTGTTTTCTTAGCCTATTCCTTGGCTTTTAATTCTTTGTTAAAGTAGGGCTCTGTTTCCAGAGTGGAGGGTGCCCTGTCCCAAGCTTCAGGGCCTTTGTGCAGCTGTTTTCAGAAATCCTTCTAGGAATCTGACCATCAGCTCTCTTTTCTGCCCTGCCCCACTGATGTAGCTGTAAGATCTAGTCTGCTGAAGCAACAGACTCCTGCTTTGCTGATGTGGGAGTTGGGCTGGGGCTGTGCTGGTGTAGCCTATGCGGGGACTACATGTACAGCTCCCACCCCATAGCCACAGATCCTCTCTGCTGACCTTCCAAGGCCTCCCTGATGTCCCCGGGCCAAGATAAGCCAACAGCACTGCAGCTGATTCAGAGGTCCTGCCTTGCCAGTGCTGGGGCTGGGGCTGTGCTGGTGTGGCCTGCTTTGGGGTTGAGCCCTGGGCTCCCACCTTGGTTGCACAGACCTTTTCTGCTGACCCTCTACATCCTCTTTGGTGTCTCTGGGCTGGGAGGTCTGGAAGCCACCAGCATTGCAGCTGGTTTAGAGGTTCGGCTGGGGCCACCCTGGCATGGCCTGCACCAGTTCTGCACACTGAACTCCCACCCTGGTGTCACAGACCTTTTCTGTTGAGCTTCTAAGTTGCCTTTGGCTGGAAAATGTTTTATTTCATCTTTTTGGGTGTTCTGATGCTCTAAAATTAGGTTAGAGTCATTGAAAGGAATTTGGAGTGGTTTGGGGAGAAATTGGACGAGTTCCTGCCTTTACACTACTATCTTGGCTCTGCCTCCCCCTGAAATAAAAGAAATGAGATAAATTTATCTAATTAAGCATGTCCAGATTTATGTAACATGGTATTGAAGTGACCACTCTTGACACTTTATGGTTGTTCAAAACCCCAGTTTTGATGCTTACCTTTGTCACTTTGGGCAGGTCACTTCACTTTTTAGGGTTTCAGTTCTCTCAGATCTAAAATGAGGTAGTTGAATTTGAAGCCTTCAAGAGTGCTAAATCTGTTATTTTAATGTGAATCCCTGCCAGGAAAATAGAAAAGTGTGCAGCTTCACATTTCCTCATTACATAAAATTAACAAGAACAAAAATCCACATTTTTTGGGATGTAGTTCCAATCGAAATATGAGGAAAATGGAAATTGAGAAATTCTAAGAAATATAACTATTTTGTATTTTCTAAGTATGATTCATGTGGTCTATATATAACAAACTATCATCTTTAATTACTTTTGTTAGATATAATTCTCCAATAAATTAAGATCTATTCTGAATCATCAATTATAACATTAATAACTCATTTTTGTGCAGTACTTCAAAACTTTTCAAAATATTCATTTGACCTTCATAATAATTCTGAGATGTATTAACTATAGTTATTATCCTTATTTTCCAGTGACTATTTTCCATTTTACGGTTGAAGAAATGGGTTCAGATAGCTGAAGTTCAAACTTGTACATGGCTGTATTGCAAGTTTCTGATGGGGAATTTTAATTCAGGTCTCATCTGACATTGCCATGTCCATCTTGGTGCAAGCCCTCATCATCTCAGGCCTGGACTGTTGCAAGAGCCTTCTTGATCTCCTTGTTTCAAGTCTCTTCCCATTCCATTCCTCTATTTAGCTGCCAAAATGATCTTTCCTAAGCACTGTGCTGACCATGGTATCTCCATACTCAATAAAGTCCAGTGGCTCTTTGTCACCTCCAGGTTCAAATATAAAATCCTCTGTTTTGAATTCAAAGTCACTCTTAATCTGTCCTCTGCCTTCATGGTTTTCTTACATCTTACTCTACTCCCTATATACCATAGTGCAATGGCACTAGCTTCCTTCCTGTCCTTGCACAAGACACTCCATTTCCTCACTAGACATTTTAACTGGTTATCCTTCATGTCTGGAATGCTCTTTTTCATCATTCCCATCTTCCAAATTTCCTTCATGTCTCATATAATATTTTGCCTATTACAAGAAGTCTATTCTATTCCAACTTAATTAGAATGCCTTTCCTCTGTTGGTTATCTTTTATACTTCATGTTCCTGTCTTGTTTATATATAATGGTTTGTATGTTGTCTCCCCATTTAGACTGAATTTCTTGAAGACAGAGAATATTTTTTTAAAATTAAAAGTGAAAAAAAATCTCTTTTCTTTGAATCTCTAGCCCTTAACCCAGTATCTAAAACATAATAGATGCTTAATAGATATTTATTGACTGATTTCAAGTTTGGAACTCTTCGTACTACACCCAGACTCTGTTACTTATTAATGACATGAAAGAAGATGATACATAAAGTGCTGCACTTATTAAATAGTATTTTTCATTTAAAGGATGGAACAAGAAATTATTCATATTCTTAAATTCTAAGAGTTATAGAATAGAAAATATGATAAACTTAATGGAAAAAAGATTTAAGAGGGAGATCAAAGAATAATGATATGGTTTGTCTTCAAATTCATCACATTTGTATCAGAAATTGGTGAAAATTTGTATTAGAAACAGTGATGAAAGAAGAGTTATAATAGATGAGTGATTTATACATCCAGAATAGATACTGAATTTTTGTCTTTTTGATCTGAAAATGTTATTTAATTAATGTGAGGAACACATCGATATGGTAAATCCCTCCATTTATGCAGTTAAGTTTATTTATAGTTTAGAGTTATAATTGCCTAGGGAATCAAGAGGTTAAGTGACTTGTCTAGTTTCTCCTAGTTACCATGTGGAAATGTTTGTCAGATTCCAAAGCTGACTTGTTATTCATTATGCATCACTTTCTTTAGAAAATAACAGATAAAAACATAAAACAATAATCAAACCAATCAACAAACATTTATTATGTACCTACTGTATGCTAGTTACTGTGCTTTGGGAACATAAGACAAAAATAGAGCAGTCCCTGCCTTCAGATTTTGTTGATGGATATTTACTTTTTAATCATTGTTATAAATTTTTTATCTTGATGAGTAAATGTATTATTTAACAGTATCTACTCCAAATACCTTTAAGTATATTTGATGGTTTTTAAATTTTATTTTCTCTTCTAGGTTAACAGAGCCCTCTGGATATTTAACAGATGGACCAATTAACTACAAATACAAAACTAAATGTACATGGCTAATTGAAGGCTAGTAAGTATACATTTGGAGTTATAGACTTGCTACATTTGCATGATAAATGAAAAGCAAGTGAATAGATCAACATTAAAATGTCATAGTGTAAAGACTGCACAGATGAAATGTCTGATTCTGATTCAAATTCTGACAATTGTAGTGTTTAGAAATGTAACTCTAAGGAATTCTTTAATTTAGCATGCTGCCATTAATGCATCTGGTTTTTAATGGTGAAAGATAAATTATTTTATATGTTACTGTATAATTTTTTTCCTGTTATGTTCTTCTGTATTTTGAATTCCCTTATTATGGCGTTAAGTGGGGGAAGATGAGTTCTTAAATTGTTTAAAATATCTTATTATGGGGCTTTCTAGATTAAAAAATTAAATCATCCAAAGTGTCTTTCTAGATTACATCACTGGTATATTCCATTAAGCATTTTGTTTGTATTTTAAGATGTTTTAAAATATTTATTATAAACTTAATACTATACATCAATGAAAAGTCAGTTATTGTTAAAGCTTAATAATTCTATATATTTATTAAACAGTAATTTCTATAGTCCTGTTTATTAATTCTGTCTACAGATTCAGAATAATATTTTTGAAATATTTTTGGGAAGATATTTTTGAAAAGGGTTAGGTAAAAAAAAATTAAAACCATTTATTGTTCTCTCTTTTTTCCTTATGTGTCATTGTTTACCATTCTACCTTCCCCCAAATAAAAGATCTCTCTTTTATAACAAACGTGTAATTTTACAAAACAAATCAAGATATAAGCCCTTAGAATGCAGGTCAGGCATGTACTTCTAATCCTTCATTTCTCAACCAAGAGGTGCAAAGTATCTTTTACCATTAGTCTTTTGAAGTCATAATTAGTTGTTACTTTTTTGAGATCTTTGAGATTTGCTTTACCTTCTTTTGTTTTGAAAATTATTCTCTTATTTTTGATTCCTTCACTCTTAGTTTATATCAACTTTTCCATATTCCTCTTCCATATTCCATCTGTCATATTAATAATTTATTATACTGCAATAAAATTCCTTGAAATTTACATTTGTTCAGCCATTTCCCAATTTATGGGCATTTGTCATGTTTTCATTTCTTTGTCACAACAGAAAATTCATCATTCCATCTCTGACAGTGGTGTAGTGGAACCAAGAGAATTTTTAGGAGAGAATATTTTTTCATTTTTGTGCTATTGTCTGTGTTTGGGCATTTGTAACTTCCCTTTCTGTGAATTTGAGTCTTTATTGTACTTTATATTTTGGAACTTTGTCTTCTTGGAGTAATGTCTATTAGAAGAAATAATTTTCTTTTTATTTGTTCTAATGGAGTTTTTCAAGGTTTAAGGGATGCTACTTAATTTTTTGTGAATTCCTTTTGGTGTTCCTGTCTCTCAGTTAATTGATTTATCAAATGGAACATCAGCCTGGATACTGGAACTAACATTTGTTAAGTTCTTGTGACATGTCTTCAATGAAAAGAGTTCTACAGAAATTTATGGCATCATAAATTTTTGAATACATTTATTTGTCATAATTTTAGAAATCAGTAGAGATATTTAATTATGTTCTTGTATTTACTTAATAGTTTTTGGAGTCATTCACTAGCTTTTGAAATTTGGGCCAGTGAACAGTTAAAATTCTTAACTTTTAAGAAAATAGTTGTTATATTTTTGTTATTTTAAGAAAGGAATTATTAAGAAGACAACTATTGTATAATTATATATAATGTAATGAAGAAAAATAATTTTAATCTGAAAACTAATTTTGAAAAGAACTATATAATGCAAAACCATTAAATTTTATTTTTACATGAATTAAATAATTATCTTTAAATTTGTTCACAATATAATATTTGATCTGAATTTAGTCATTTGGAGGCAAATGATTTGATATTGTTACAGCTCTGCTAACTATAGTATTTAACTATTAAATCAATTAATCCTGAACAAATATGATTTTTTTTCTAGTCCAAATGCAGTCCTAAGATTAAGATTCAATCATTTTGCTACAGAATGTAGTTGGGACCATATGTATGTTTATGATGGAGATTCAATATATGCACCTCTAATAGCTGTGCTTAGGTGAGTAGTGATGTTTCTATAATTATGTTTCTATCAATTGAACAATAAACTATAAAAATTCATCTTGCTACAATTGTACAGAATATGCCCCAAATAAGTAAGCACATTTTTTGCATTTAAATTCTAAATAATTTTTATTTTTATTTTTATTCCTTTACTACTGCATGTAAGCAATAATTCTTAAGTTGCGAAACACTGAAGGAGAAAGTAGAAGTATTGTATTATCTTCAGCCAAATAAAATTTAATTAAGTTCATACTAAGTGTCAGGCACTGAACTGAATACTGAAAGTATTGGGACATATATTTTTTTTTTTTTTTTGCTGAGGCAATTTGGATTAAGTGACTTGCCCAGGGTCACATATCTAAGAAGTGTTAAGTGTCTGAGACCAGGTTTGAACTCAGGTCCTCCTGACTTCAGGAGATATATATTTATTAATAGATTTATAAAATTTAAAAAGTTTAATGTTGACCTTTCTTTTTATTCTGCTCTCATTTTTAAATAAAATACTCCACTGAATGTTCCTCTGTTAAAAGAAAAATAGTTTAGCAAAACCATATAATATGATGATTGAACCTGCCAGTATATGCAATATTATGTTTTTCCTTACCTCCCTAATAAGAAGGAAATATGTTTAATCATTTGTTTCTGGACGCTGAAATTAGTAAGAATTCAACAGTCTTCTAATGTATTGTTGTTCATACCAGTGGTATCAAATTCAAATAGAACTGAGCCCACTAAACTGTATATCTCTGCGGTTCAGATAATAACTTAGAACATATTATATTAACATTATATTATTATCTATTATATTTTCATTTATTTTGTTAAATATTTCACATTTACATTTTAATCTAGTGTAGGCTGTACTTACTGGTGGATCATGGGTTGTGTGTTTGACATCTCTGATGTATGTTACCCTAATGAATATGTTGCTTATTCTGGTCTAATTCAATTTTCACAAGTTTTCTTGTGTTTCTTTGAATTTTTATTATTAATTTTTTCTTACAGTCCATTATTAGGCTACTACATTCACATGCTACAGGGAGATGGACATTTATATTCTGTTTTTTTTTTGCTACCAAAAATGTGCCAGTGCCACTATGAACATTTTAGTATATATAGAGTCTTTCAATCTTTGTATGCTAGTAGTGGGATTAATTTACTTATGGATTGCTCTGAACAAAATTTTCACCACTAAATGAAGAGGTATGGATAGGTAGGTTGTGATCTGAATAGTTGAAATAGACTATTTACATCACTGATAAGAGATTTATAAAAATCTAGAAGTTATTATATAGTGCTTTTATTTCTTTGGAAAAAGTTTTTTTTGGGGAAATAGGGGAGTTATAACCAAGTTAAGAAATGCTTTGATAAGATTGGTATTAATTTTATTTCATGGGGAAAAAGATCAAGGTCTCCCACTGCACCCAGTGTCATCTCTACTCATCCTTATCTCTATCTTGCCACTGGAACCCAGATGACCCTGGAGGAGAAAGAGCAAGGCTAGTGACTTTGCACAGCCCTCCCTCAGATAAATTCAATTCACTTGCATGTCATGGTTCTTTCCAAGAAAGAAGGACAAATAACAAAAAGAACACCACCATTGTTATAGGGAAATCTTAAGGAGGAAAGTCCATCTTCTAATGCAGGTTAGCACCTTCTCTGAAACTTTTAGTCTTTGAGAGTTGTCTAGAGCATTGCTGTCAAACTCAAATAGAAACTGGGGGCCACTAATCCTTATGCAATGAATGCTATGGAGCACATATTCACTTAGTTTTAAGATGTGATATTTTATTGCATTTTATTTATTTAAATATCCTCCAAGTGAAATGTGATCCGGATCAAGCCTCACTCAGGAATGTTATAGCCTACATTTGGCTCCTATCTGATCTGCAGTACTACAAGCTTTACTGACTTGCCAGAGTCGCACCCCCTGCTTTTGGGGTGAGGAGGGGGTATGTTCACAGAAGACTAGTACCTCTGGTGTGAAGGCTACTGCGGCCTTCTCCGTTTGGTGTCTGTCTGTTACACCTAACTCTTACTGGGGGCTCTCGGAAGCTCTTGCAAACATAATCCACATCCTGGTAAACCATTTGGACAGATGGATTAAACTAGATTAAGGGTAACTGAGGTGTCTTCAACCATTGGTGAGTTGGGAAGCAGCAGGCATGGCATCCAAATGTAGCCCCAAGTGAAACAAGGCTGGCAAAGGAAGACCAGCTTCCTGAAGCTGGAGATGGAGACAAGTTTTTCTGATTTGGCTGCAGTGAAGGGGAATGCTATGAAGCCAGTGTAGGTTTTGCAATCAAAACTAATTAAATCAGCATATTTGTGTGCTTACCAAAAGGAGAAAACCATAGGCTCGTGCATTTGTCACTGGTGGGAAAATGCCATGCTACCATCACTGATGCGGATTCCTCCACCATGATGAATCTTGATAAGGTCAAAGAAAAAATTTTGTGGAGACCTAGAGACCCTTATTGTCAATGTGCCAAAAGAGGACAAGCTAATAATTTTGAGTGACCTTAATGCTAGAGTAGGCTCAGGCTGCTAGACATGTCAGGGAGTCCTGGGGAGGAATGAAGTTGGAAACAGCAAGAGCAAGGGTTACTTACTACTGAAAACTTTTTCATCTCATGGTTTTCTCATCACCAAAACTATTTCATTTGCCTAAATCCAATAAAACTTCACAGATGTACCTCTGCAGTAAATATTGGTATTTAATAGACTATGTGATTGAAAAGAGCAGCAATAGATAGGATGTGAGAGTGACAAAGGCAACATGTGGGTCTGAGTGTTAGAGTCATCATAGACATCCTTTCCAAGTTAAGTATTCGAATTCAACAAAAGCAGCAGCTCCAAGGCAAAATGACTACCAGAAGGAATTAGTGTCAACAGATTAGAGCTCTTCTCTGAGCAGGAACAGTTTGTTGCTAACTTGGAGGGAAAGTTGAGCCAACACACAGTTGGCAATAGTGGAGCAGGAAAGAAGCAGACTGCTTTTAGAGATCTGGTGTACAGGATTGCATTTGCTCATCTAGATAAGAAATGATGAAGACTATGAGGAAATTCAGAAGCTACTAAATGAAAAATTAGAACTCCACAGGATTTACCAGCGGGATAGTTGATCCATCTCTGAGACGGCAACATTTAATTCCATCAAAAGGCAAGTACAAATGAAGCTTGTCGAAATGCAGGATTTCTTGGCTCAGTAGGTAGGCAGATGAAATTTGGTTTTATGCTGATAGTAAAAATCCAAAGTGATTTTATGATACCCTTAAAGCTATTTAGGGGTCAAAGATCTGTGGTACAACTCAACTACTCAGTGCTGATGGAGCCACATTGATTAGTGACAAGATCATGACCTAGAGAAATGGGCTGAACATTTCTATAGTGTTCTTAATAGACTATCATCCTCAATCAATGCTGAAACTATTGACCATTTACTTCAGGTTGAAGTCAGTCCTTTCCTAGTTGGAAGAAGAGATTTTGAATCCGAGTGGGCTCTTTTCATGTAGCAAAGCACTTGGTGCTGATTCTGTTCCAAATGAGATTTATAAGATGTGTGTGTGGGAGGAGAGGATCCATTACTCATACAAAAGCTAGCTGAAATTTTCCAGGTTATATGGCAAGAGGAGGTTATCCGCCCAGAGTTCAGGGATGCTGATGTTGTCTATTTCTTTAAAAGGAAAAAGGAATAGATTGTCCCGTGAAAATCACAGAGGCCTCTCTCTTAGTCATTGCTAGTAAGATTCTTGTCAAAGTATTATTTAACAGGCTGATCCTTCACTTGGAAGATGTTTACCTATCTGAGAGTCAATGTGGCTTCAGAAAGGGCCAGGGAACAGTTAGTATGGTGTTTTCTACCTGAAACTCCTGAAGAAACACCACAAACAGAACAGAGATCTTTCATGATGTTTTTATATCTGATCAAGGACTTTGATATTATTAATCATGGGGTCTTATGGAAAACTATGTCAAAATTTGGTTGTCCAGAGTTCATCACTATTGTACATCAATTTCACAATGGAATGTTTCTCCAGTTTTTGGATAATGGTATTGTGATTTCCCATCATACACTCTCATGCTTTTTAACATATTTCCAGGCATGTCAAATGCCTTCAATAAAGAAGAACACAGCATCAATGTCAGCTGTTGCACTAATGGTAAATTCTTCAACTTGGTCCATGATTTTTTATTTGTAGATGACTTGAGCATTCAATGCAGCCTCTGAAGCTGAGATGCAGCTAAGTGTAGATTGATTCTTTGTTGTTTGTGCTAATTTTGGCCTAATAGTTAACAAGAAAACACAGGTGTTCCATCAGCCAACACCATATTTACTGGAACCATAAGTTATAGTAAATAGAAAAGTTTTGAATGCTATGCATAAGTTCACTTACCAAAAAAAAAAAAAAAAAGTTCACTTACCTTGGCAGTATACTTTCCAAGAATGTACACATTGATAATGAGGTTGGCACATAAACTACTGGTGCTTGTTCAGGGTGGGAGAGAAGAGATATTAGACTTACTATCAAACTGAAAGTCTACAGAGCTGTTGTGCTGACCTCATTGCTGTATGCCTGTGAAACCTGGACAATATATCAGTGCCATGCCAGGAAACCAAATCTTTTCCATTTCAGTTGCATCAGGAAGATACTAAAGGTCACCTGACAGGATAAGGTACCAGACACTGAAATCCTTTCTCAAGCTATACTGCCAAGAATTCAAAATGTACTGCAGAAAGCACAACTCTGATGGGCTGGCCATTGTTTAAATGTCAAATGTGCAATTGCATGAAAAAAAAAAAAACAACTACTTTATGGACAACCCACAGGACAAGCACTCATATAGTAATCAGAAAAAGCAATGCAAGGATATTTTCAAGATTTCTTTTTTTTTTTTTTTGCTTTTTTTTGCTGAGACAATTGGGGTTAAGTGACTTGCCCAGGGTCACACAGCTAGGGAATGTTAAGTGTCTGAGACCAGATTTGAACTCAGGTCCTCCTGACCTCAGGGCTGGTGCTCTAACCACTGCGCCACCTAGCTGCCCTCAAGATTTCTTTTAAGAACTTTGGAAATGAATGTGGGAAACATTGGCACAGGACCACTCAGCATGACATACTCTCATAAGCTGCTGTGCTTCATGAGCAAAGCAGAATTGAAGCAGCTTAAAAGAAATATAAGATGCACAAATTTAGAGAAATTTTTGAAAATCATATTCTTAGGTATACTTTATAACAACTAGTAGTATACCACTATGTATTAATTCTTTGCATTGCATTGATAATTTTAATATCAAATTCTGTAAAGTTTTCCTCTAGACATGGTCTTGGTATCAAGAACACTTGAGTTTGTTTTCCTTCTCTGACATTTTAAAACTATGATCCTGGGTAAGCCATTTAACCTCTAAATCTCTAGGCAATTCTCTAAGATTATAAATTGCTTAACAATTGTCAGATTGTATTGGTGGAATGAATTTTTTTCACTGTAAGTTGTCTATAAAAGTGAAATCACAGATTCAGACTTTAACATATTCCTATGTCTGTATGATTTCATTACAGTTTAGAGACGTAATTTCTGAAAAAGTTAGCACATTTAGAAGAACCCAAAGAATCCAGAAACCAAGTAAGCAGCAATAATATATCCCCTTGTTAAATGAAGATTCATGTAAGCCAAGGATAATACTAGCTTATTGTAGAAGTTATTTACAAAGCAATGTGGAACAGAAATTTTAGAAAATCTTGCTTGTAATATTCCATCAAATAGTAAAAGGAAGGTCAACCTGCAGGAACCTCTGTGTGAGCATCTCTCAAGCCAGACTATCTGAAGGTATTTATGGATAAAACTGAAAGTCAGTTTTTTGTACATATGACAATGTAGAGTAGTTGATATTGAATGGTCATGGAGCCAAGCAGACCTCGATTCAAATTCTCTCCCTGTGTGTGTGTGTGTGTGTGTGTGTGTGTGTGTATGAGGGAAGATAGAAAAACATGTACACAAATAAATAAGTACAAATATGTGCAAAGTAAATGCAAAATAATTATGCAGGTAATTGGTATGGAGTGGTGAGAATATCGATAACTAATGGGAGAGGACAGTGGACATCTCATATAGGAAGATGCTTGATGGGAGCTAAGAATTCTAAGAGGCAGAAGTGAGAAGGGAAGAGGCAAAGGGAATAGACAGTCTGAAAAAATGTGTAGGTAAGAGATGAAACAAATGAATCAGTTAAGTCAGTTTTGTTGAAGCTTTGAATATGTAAGGATGAGCAAAGTGAAAAGCTAGAAAGGGTGGAGCTGTATTATGAAATGTTTTAGATGTAAAATAGAGTCTTAATTTTATCTTATAGGGTATATAAAGCAGATTCTTGGGCAAGGGTGTGTGATATTATCACACTTGTGTTTGAGGACTATTAATTTGGCAGTTTTATGGAGCATAGATTGTAGAGCAGAGACATTGAAGGCAGTAAGACTAGTTGGGAGGCTATTAATTAGATAAGAGATGATGAGAAACTGATATCTGTGTGAGTGGAGAAAAAAGAATAGATTTAAAAGATGCTATTAAAGAGAATATATTGTCTGAAAGAAACAGATGTAGTATCAGGCATGGGAAAGTAGCACTCTATATCAAGAAGATATGGACACATAGAAACCTGAATCTGGCAGCATGAATGAAAACATCTGAATGGAGTTGTAAGACCAATTTTCCAGTTATGAGATAGACTGACACCAAAGAGAGAGGACCAAACTTTTCCCCTTCAACTTGCAGTCTCATTATCATCTTGTATTCTCCGGGAAAAATCTTTCAAATCTTAGTAGGTAGATTAAGGGTAGGTAGAAATGAGGCAGAGAATTGCCTCTTTTACCTAGCCAAAAAAAATTAATCCGGAAGGGGAAGATCATCAGGGTTCCTGCCCAAACTGACACAGTTGTTATTTGTGTTCAGTCTGATCCAATCATGGTCAAAGACCTCTATCAATGAAAGTTAGAATGATTTGAGTTTAAGCCACAGTCCTAATTTGTAAAAGATACCTTAAGGTTTCTGATCAAAATTTGCATTCCTTTTTGGCAGAGAACCCACAGGTAAAGGTGTGATACTTTATGTGGAGCAAGGGAAGGGAAAGAAAAAATAAAACAAAAGTGCTCTGTGGTCCAACTGACCAGTTCCAGTTAGGTCCCCAATGAGGGAAGTTGCTATTTCTACTCAGAGAGATGGTTTGTACTTTGTTATCAAAGAGAACATGATATCAAGGAAGCAATGACATGATATGCAAGTGAATTGGATTGAGTAATTATTCAGTTACCAGCCTCACTATTTTTTCCCCCTGAGGCAATTGGGGTTAAGTGACTTGCCCAGGGTCATGCAGCTAGGAAGCATTAAATGCCTGAGACCAGATTTGAACTCAGGTCCTCCTGACTTCAGGGCTGGTACTCTATCTACTGCACCACCTAGCTGCCCCCTCACTTTCTATTGTAGAGCCATCTGGATCCAGTGGCAAGATATAGATCAGGATGAATGGAGATGGCCCTGTATACTGTAGGAGACTTTGACCTTTTTTTTAAGCTGAGGTCTTTAACAGACCTGGGAGACCTGAGGGATTACTGAACAGGTTTCATTTTCACATCAGTCTAAAATGTCCCAAAATAATCTCATTCAATGTCCAAGTGTTTTGGCCAGTAGAACCCGAGTAGCTCATCCATCCTCCTGTTGAAAGTTCTTTCCTCTTAGAAAGAGAGCTTTGGGAAGTGCCCCTCCTACTGAGCAAACAGCTACCTGGAGCTTTCAATGGTCATAAGTCTCCAAGTCTAGGTAGTTCTCCATGACTAGAAACATCCAGCTGAAGATTGTTCTTTTGTCATATGTACTCAGAGAAAGAAACACAGAATTGGAGGTGAAGTTCAGCTTTCACTGTGATATAATTTCTATAGCTACTACTGAGAAGGAAAAATCACTTTTACCCTTTCCCCAGATAAAATATCCTCTTTAAAATATTTGTTAATAGAGCAGGTGAAAACAGCTTACTAGAGAAAGTTTCTACATCAGTGAAATTAAAAGTCTGAATTCCAAGACTACTAACAGAAAAGGCTTTCCACATTCAGAGAAAGAATAGAGATTGAATGCAGATAAAAACATACTATTTTCACTTTTGTGGCTTTTTGTTTTTCTTTCTCATGATTTTCCCCTTTTGTTATGATTCTTATACAACATGACTAATATGGAAATATGATTAATATGATTGTACAAATATAAAATATTAGATTGCTGTTTTGGGGAGGGAAGAGCAGAGAGAAGGGAGAAAAATATTATAAAAGTAAATGTTAAAAACAAAAAAAAGTCTAGATCAACAAAATAAAATCTCAATTGGCCTTTAGTGGCACAGTGCTGTCCTTTTATTCTTTCCTGATTGAGTTTCTGGTAATCTTTACAAAAGAATTATTCTACACATCCTTTTTTTTCCCCCTACTCAAGCTACTATTCCTTTTCCTGCCCAGTCCTCTTTAGCAGAGGAACTTGCCTTCTTCCGATATCAAAACATGAAGAAACACACTTTTTAAAAATTGTGTGCCTGGTCCTGTGATAAATGCTGAAAACACAAGTAAAAATGCAAAAACAAAAGCTGTTTCTGCTCTTAAGAAGCTTACATTCCAATGAGAAGGGTATATGGAGGTGATGTGCTTGCTGGAGGCATGGAAAATCAGAATCACATCCTGGAAGAAAAGATTTAAGGAGGGATATCATTTATTTCAAATATTTGAAAGTCTATCCTATGGAATATATATTAGATTTATTCTTTTTTCCTTTATATTGAGGGCAGAAATAGGTTAAATGTAAAGATTTTGGCTGAACTTAATCTCTAAAAGTTTAAAATGCTTCCTTATAAGGTATGAGCTCACTTAGCACCTTTTAAACAGTATCTTACTGCAAATACCATCCTTAATAGAAATTGGGAACAAGAAGAGTAAAACTATAAGGATTTATAGTATCAGCAATATGACTATTAGTGAATTTTACTTGGGATGGAGGGGAAGTTAGCTGTGCAAATCTGCATTTTCATGGATAAGTAAGAATGGCATGGAAGAAGGAATTAAGACCCACAAATATCAAGTGACAGTGATTCAAGAAAGGATAAGGCTTTAGGATTAAGATGATATTGTAGTTGCTAGTCTGAGAAGTGTTCATCTAACCTATGCTGAATTGATCTTCCTTTTTACTGGCAACTTTAAATTAGTTTGTAACTTTTTTTTCAGGGATGTGTTAAAAACGACACATATAATTTATATGGTGGGTGCTTCTGTTTGTTTGTTTTTAGTGGCCTGATAGTTCCTGAAGTACGAGGGAATGAAACAGTACCGGAAGTTGTTACTACATCTGGCTATGCCCTGCTTCACTTTTTTAGTGATGCTGCATATAACCTAACCGGTTTCAACATTTTTTATTCGTAAGTATTTTTATTTAAATTCAGAATTTTTCTTGTCATTTGGGAATACTGATTTTGGGGGGATTATTGCACCAGTAACATGTCAAAATTCTAGTCTAATGCTATAAAATCAAAACAATTTACAACAGAGAACTAAGACCATGTTGTTCCAGGTCTTTGAATCTATTACTTGTTATTGTTGAAAATACATAAATATTTTCAAACTTTGAAGAATTCTTATTCAAAAATCCTTCTGATGCCTCATTATAGAAGAGAGGTGAACATGGGTTTTTTTTTTAAATTAAGGCAACAGGTAGTTCTGTAGAATTCTAGTAAGTCAGAAAGGTTTTGACTAATGGTCTTTGTGGTAGTTGGTTATACCTTGTCAAATTGCAAGTAGTCAACATTTGAGAGACGCATCATCAGGTTGCCTGAAATTTGATGAGTTTTTTCCAACTTCTATACCTCTGGCAGAGTATCTTCTACCTTTTAGAGGGGTTGAGGTTTGCCTATCTCAAAAGAGTGTTCCCACTGACAGAAACAAGCTTCCAGAGGTATAGAAGTATGGTGAAAGAAAGCGTCAGGTTCCTGGGTATGGCTTACAGAGAATACTAGATTGTGAGTGCCAAAAACTCACTGTGGAAAAGCACTGTTGCTTCTGTGTCTGCCTTGGGCAACTCAAGTTGTAGCAGGAAAATGTCATCAAGCATCACAGGGATGATTAGAAAGGAACTTCTTCGTTTGCTTTAGGCCCTATTCCTGGGGTCCAGGAATACATAATTAAAGTACCACTGAACCAGGAATAATAATAAACTTCATCAGGTAAGCTATTGTTTCTAATCATGATTTAGTATAGCATTATTATACCCTGATGGTCTGATTATATTAATAGACCTTATCCTGCCCTTTTGCTTTACTAATTTTATCATCTTAGCAAGAGCAGATCAATTAAGTAATATAAGATGTAAATAATAAGAGTTAATTTTGATAATTTTTTATTTCTAGTACTTTTTAAATGTTGGAAACCTTATAGAGTCTCAGCAAAAAATTAAATTTAAGGGAAAATCTAATATAATCTGTGAAATCATATAATCAGAAGTTTTTGCAAATAGAAGAGTATGTTATCTAACAGTAGGTATTCATTAAATGTTTCTTGACTGACATTAGTGAAACATTTTATTTTGCCCCCTTCCAATTCCTATACTATTATGTTCATACTACATATAAAATATTTTACTTATTTAGTTGTTAATGTATGTGTTCTTCTAGTTGCTCTTTCTTTGATTTATATTACTTGTTTTTATATTTATATTTCACATATTATAATTTTTAATGTAGCAATAATAATCTTTTACATTGTTATGTCATAATGTTTAGTCATTCCATTGAACATATGGACATAAAGGTTATTGACATCTTTTTGATGTTGTACATAGAAAGGCCACAAATAATTTTGTACAAGTAAGTATAGTTTTAATTTTTAATGATGCTCTCAGAATATAGTCCTTATGACTGGGTCAAAGAGAGTGACTAGTTTTGTAATTCTTACGGTTAAAGCATATTACCATATTTTACTCCAAAGAGTTTGTATCCATCTGGTTATAGTTCTAATCATAATTTGGGCTATTTTCCTTGTAGCCCTATCAATATTGAATTTGAACACTTTTAACTAATTTTGTCATACTTGCATAATTCAGTGCTTCAGTTTTATTTAAATTTGTATTTGTTGGACATCTCAGATTTGTTTAAATTTGTATTTCTCTGATTATTAGAGAGTTTTAAATATTTTTTGAACTTTTTTTTATAATTTGTTGTTTCTTTTTCCATAAATTTTCTTCATGTCATTTGGCCATTAATCCATGAGGGAATGAAGACAGAAGAAGGGATAAGGGAAAGAAACAAGGATATGTATAGTGCCCACTACATGCCAAACACTGTGCTAAGTCCTTTACAAATATTATCTTGCTTGATCCTCATTGAAATGCTGTAAAATTGGTACTTTTGTTATTCCCTTTTTTATGTGACCCTGTGCAATAAGTTGGTTATCTTAATGTCATATTTGACTTCAAGTCTTCTTGACTTCAGGCTCATTGCTCTATTTACTATGCCACTTAGCCGAAATGAAATGAGTTATTTAAAATATTTTTTCATCAGTTAGTAATTTTGGAAACCATACTTTTATTAGATATATTTATGAAAATTCATGCTTCTCTCCTTGCAATCTTTTATTTTGTTTATGTATTTTTTGTTATGCAATTATCCTCAGTAATTAAATAGATAAAAATGTTCCTTTGTTCTTCTATTAAGATACATATATTATTCCTTTTTATATACCTGTGTAATATGTAATGTTAATAAAAATTTCCTTTTAAAGTTTTAAATAAAATTGGATATATATAATATTGCTATATTGTGCTCCAAAGGGATTGTATCTATTTATAGTTCTTCCAACACTGATGCTATTTATGTTAGTTCCCTATGTTAGTTTTTAGTGTATTAGTTGAAAGGTGATATAAAATCATATCTAAGTACTTTATTAAGCCAACCTAACTCTAGCTAAAAGGTGTGGAGATGAGCCAGGTCTGTGTCTAGTTAGCTTTCCTATCATTTAAATACACAGAGCATTGTATATACTTAGTCATTATTTATTCTTCCTTTATCCTTCCCAGCTACCTCTGTCATATTCCTCTTAGATATATTGGGATTTTTAAAAATTTTCCTTTTGTTGCAATTTATACAGACTCAAATATGAATTACTAGAACATAACCTTCTTTGTCTTCGTGACCATCCTATTGTATTTGCATATTAACTTTAATCCCTTCCTAGTTTAGACTCAATTCATTTTGGATATTGCTGATCCTGTGTTTCTCTGGGCACTTGGGACTATTTCTTCCTTTATATCTTTTGTACAGGTATTTGGTCATTCATCATTTTCTAAGATAAAGTATCCTATCCTCTTCTCCACACTTTCTCCCCTTATTTCCTAACGATTATATATTTAAAGTCCTGTATTCTGAACATAAAATTAGCTAGGTACATTCTTTTAGGGGACTTTCTTACTTCCATCCTGAGCCTTGATCACTATATCTTTTCTTGCTATAGTCTTTGACCAGTTTTTGAACCTTAACCATAATAAATAATGTAAATATGAAAATTCTTACATAATGTGACTTATTACATGTATTTAGATATGTAGAAGTAAAATCTTCTTTAGAGGTCCATTTTACTCCTGTACCCCCAAACTTTCAATGATCAGTTATCTTGCTGTATAGGAAAGAAAAAAAAAACCTGAGAAGGAAAACATAATGCAAGCAAACATCAATAGAAAGCATGAAAATGCTATGTCCACAAAATAATTTTCAAGGAAAATCTTAATTACTGCTTTAAAAACATGATTTTGAATGTTTGCTGTCATTTATTTATTTATTTTGCAGAATTAATTCCTGTCCTAACAATTGTTCTGGGCATGGGAAATGCACAACCAGTGTTTCTATTCCAAGTCGGGTATATTGTGAGTGTGACAAATATTGGAAAGGTGAAGCATGTGATATCCCTTACTGTAAAGCTAATTGTGGCAGTCCAGATCATGGGTATTGTGATCTAACAGGAGAAAAATTATGTGTCTGCAATGACAGCTGGCAAGGTAAGTAGTATGATGTAATTGTTTTTAAAGTAGCAATTAATGTTTCCATTAGACTAAGAGAGTATTCCGTATTTGTTTTTTTTCCTTTAAAATTTAATAATCAAGTTTGAATTTCTGATTCTCATTTATTTGTCATGATTCTTCAGAATATTCAATTTGCCAGACTATTTCTTAGTTTTTTATGTCTTTTTAAAAATTAGAAGATATGTATTTTTCTTTTTTCCACAATTCTTTGATAAGTTTTTGAAATATTCAATGGTAATTTAGCTATGAAAATATAATTGTGCTAATCTGACTAGAAGTAAATTGTTTAAAGAATGAGTTTCCAAAAATGAATGCCTAATTTAATAGCTGAATAGTGTGTTGTGGATATTTCTTAAGCAAGGGTGACCTCTTGTGGAAGCTTTGCAAAGCAAATTTAACTACAAAGCTGGAGAATTTCTAAATAATTATTTTATAAATAGCTAGCATTAGAGACCACTAGTTTTAGATATTACATATAACTTTAGCTCAATGTTTTTATATAATTCATCTTATTGGTTCCTTTTCTTTTATATACCACAATCAGTTTCCAATATCTCATCACCTTCAAATTTTTCCTTGTAATAAGGAAAAATAGTTAAGAAAAACAATCTGATGTAAAACTATCTAAAAATATGTTCAGCAATCTGCTCATGTGGTCTTCTGCCTGTCTAAAGGGAGATTTTTCATCATTTTTGCCCTGGAGCTTTGGAGCCCTGGAGTATCTTTCATTGCATTTAATCTGATTTTAGCCCCTTTTAAATATTTTTGTATATGTTATCATTACACATATTGTTCTTCTAGTTGTTTTCTTCATCTGTCTTCCTATTTGCCCCTGAATTTGTCATATTTCTTGTTTCTTTTTCTATTACATTCTACATTTTGTTTATTAATTCCCCAATCAATGAATTCCCATTTTATTTTCAGGTTTTTTTTTTTTTGTTGTTGTTACCACAGAAAATTGCAAATATTTGGTATAACATGAATCATGAATATTTAGATACATATAGGATTTTTTTTGTCTTTAATCTCATTTTCATATATATATATATATGTGTATGTAAATATTCCAAAAGTGGTTCAAAGACTGTAAATAATTACTTTTTTCACATTTCAAATTATTTTCCAGAATAGTGAAATCAGATATTAAAAGTGAATAATATGAATTATCTACCTTTAGAACATTTTATAGTCTAAGAGATTTCTAAAAATAATATAATACATAAATTCCATTAATCGGGAGAGTCTTTGCTCAAGAATAATATGAGCAACAAAAAATTTTTAAATAAGATAATACAAAAATACCTGTGAATTCTGTTACAATTATTCCAACCACCTGCCTAGAATTTTTTATTATTCTTTTTTATGGCGTATTTATTCCAGTTCATTTTCTCTTATACTATGAGTTCACTGGGTAAATTGCTACATTAATAGGTTTTCTTAAAACAAAAATAGTCTTCAGAGATATTTACCTCTAATTTGGGTTTTGGTTTGAAAGTGTAATACTTTGTTTTGATGTAGATCATGTACTATACCAGAAAGATTAAAAAAAAAAAACTGAAAAAGTGCAATGTATATCATAAATATGTTTCATATATACATATATGTTTACAAACACACAATACCTACTTTTATGCATACTAGAGAGTTTAAAACATGAACAAATATTTGGTCATTTCATTGTAATGATTTTGTTGAAAACAGGCAGACATTTTATAACATTCTCTATGAACTGTCATGTTTCATGTTTGTTTTTGCCTTTTTTCTTAGTTGTTCATTGATATATTTTGTTTTCTTTTGTTATGTAATGGAATTCTGGCTTTAAGATGCTGCCATTATTTACTGGTCACTTTACATTGTGTTATTTACATCCTTGTCTGTGGTGCCTAAAATAACTAAATTCATTTAGGTGTTATTATATATTTGCTGGAAGGTAGACTTGGGAAAACTGATTTTGTTGTTATTTTAGAAGTAATAATATGATTATAACAATATGTAATTTTGATATTTTTCTTTGATATTTTTGGCTTATATTTGATAAGAAATAAGGTTTCTTACCTGTTTAATTATCATGGCTTGTGACATTATGAAAATATTGTAAACTTCATTTTAATTTATTCTTTTATTTAAATGTTATAGGTAGAATTTTGTTTCATTTAATAGTTTATCAAGATTGCTATGTTATATGTGAATGTTAGTTGTTACTTTCTACTTATAAGGGTACTTATTTAAATGAAGTATGTATTCAACATACATTGCATTTATAAATAGTAATTTCTTCTGCTTTCTGGGTTGTAGTAATTAATTGAAAGTAGTACTTAAATATTGATGATAAAATATTGATATTCCCAAAGAGGCAAAACCAACTTTTTTAGTTGCATTTTATCAATAAATTTTAGCATTTAAAAACATTTTATTGGTGGTCTTTGTTTTTAAATCATTTTCTGTAAAGGGATGAGATGGATGGAAGAATATTAAGAAATGGAGCAGGGTGGTTCTTTCCTTCTTTGTCCCTCATCCTAATCCTAGTGTTATTTTGTAGTAGGTTCTTGAGTCTTGGAAAGATGCAAGGTCAAAGTAGATGGGGTAAAAATCAAAATTATTAATGAAAAGATAAGGAAAAATCAGGAGAAGATACTGAAATTAAGTAGCTGGTCAGCTTAAGGTTTCTAAACTTTGAAGGATAGAAGAACCAGGAGATAGGGAAATCTGGCCTCAAAATGTTCTCCTAAGTGTCAAATGGGAGAGACTTATTGTAAAGGATTTTTTCACTTGAGGCAGTCCTTGAGAACTGGACTTTTCACAGTCCAGTGGCAAAATAAATTGTTACCTATCTCTCTTTACTTAATTTTATAGCTTTATTACTCTTTAATATTTGTTGCATCTATGTAACTATTAAAATCCAATTGCAATATTTCATTGGGGCACAGAGATTTGATCTTGATGGTATTGAAATCTATTCTGGTAGAGCAGTAGTTCTATAAGAATTTATCAAGCTAGATTAGAATATGGTACTGGCTTGGTTTCTATATCTTAAGTATGAAGTCTAGTCTATCTGTATTCAAAGAGGTCTAATAACAATCTGACTGGAATCTAATGACATATTTGATCATGCCAACTATTGAAGACCACCTAAATTGTTGAATAGTTGTGATCTGCTATATAGGTCCTTGAAGTATTGAAATAACACATAGTTACAATAGAATTGACAACTAAAAAACTTTTAAAAGTGCTATATTACCATATTAATATAATTCAAATCATGGAAACACACTAAAAATTTGATAACAAATTTTATGTCATTTTTTCATAATTCCTCTAGTTTTTTTCCCTTTATTCTTGTGATCTATTCCTTTTATATTCCTTTATATTCCTATTACCCTTTTTCTCAAGTTCCTTCTGAAATACTTTTCATTCTCTCTCTCTCTCTATATATATATATGTATATATATATATATATATATGTTATATATATATATATATCCTCCCCTCCTCTCTCTATCCCCCTCTCTTTCTTCCCTCCCTCCTTGACTCTCTTCTTTCTATTAATTGGCTCATTGTTATTTTTTCCTCCACCATCAACCCTTTTGAATACTTCTGTCATATTATATTTGCCAGTGGATGGGCATTGCATTGAAACCATATTTTCTTGGTGAGTTCATTTGGTTCCAGATCTCAAGGAGTCCTGGCCAACCGAAATATAAACTAAAACATTTATTAATAGTACATAAATTACTGGTAGAACCCTCCTTTATACTCCCCCCCAAATTCAAAGAGAAATGTGTTTTCACTTGACTGTGAACATGTTGAATTTAGATCTTCTTTACTCCAAGCCCAGCAATCCATTGTACCACCTAGCTATAATTGTATGATAGGCAGGGAATTTAATATCAAAGAAATCAAAACCAAAACATGATTAATATTAGCGCAGGACATATCTTACAACTTTGTTGTGAGATAATTTTAGGTGAAGCACTTTGTAATTTCTTTTGTGCTTTCTTTGAGGAGATCAGTACTTTTCACTGCCTCGTAGCACATATCTCCTGTCAGAGAGAATAGTATTCTCATACCCTTTCACAAGCATTGTCCATTTTGAGGTATAAGAGTAGAAAATG